>VIAB01013738.1:0-10968 GCA_009801035.1 Oophaga pumilio
TACTGTCTGTAACCACCAGAGGGAGCCTCTGCTCACTCACAACACCATGTTTTTGTTCTACCCCAGTACAGTTCGGATTGCAGACCTGTGCAGAGGTACCTCGTACAGTGTCGAGGGTGCAGCCATTAACATGTATGGTGGTCAAGAAAAAGACACCCCTTTGTCCTTGTACTTGACCACCAGTAGGTGGTCGCTACATTTTGCTCTGCTGTCACCCCTTCTGAGCATCTGCCCAATTAGTGTTTTTGGGAGGCCTTTCTGATTTTTGCAGACAGTACCGCAGGCTGCAGTTCCTCACGCAGAGAGGAATTTGAAGATTGGGATGCTATTATAAAAGCTATTCACATAGAGGTGATAATCTTTAAATTGGGGTGCACCAAATCCCAATTTACCCACTCACTCCCAGGACAGGGGGGCATTCAGGGGGTTCAATCTGGGTATCCTTCCCTTTATAAACTCTAAACCTGTGGGTGTACCCTGAGATATTCTCACACAGCTTATAGAGTTTAATTCTGTACCTGACCCTCTTTTTGGGCAGGTACTGACCGAATTTGAGCCTCCCCTTGAAATGAATTAAGGACTCATCCACTCAGATGTCCCGTTGGGCACGTACACTTCAGCAAACTTTTTGTTGAAGTGTTCGATGACTGTCTGAACTTTGAACAGACGGTCAAAGTTGGGGTCATCTCGAGGAAGACACCGTGCATTATCGGTATAATGCAGGAGTTTGTGGATGGCCTCAAAACATGTCCGGGCCATGACCATTCGGAACACTGTAGTGTTGTATTAAACATCAACACTCCAATATTGCCGAAGTTCTGGCTTCTTCAGGATCCCCATTTGAATGACCAGGCCCTAAAACTGCATCATTTCAACTGTCTCTACAGGAGACCAGTTAGAAAATAAAGAATCAGGGTTTTGTGCCAAAAATTGATGAGCATACAAATTAGTTTGGCCCACCATGAGGTTAACAAAATCCTCAGAGAAAAAGACTTTGAAAAAGTCTAGTTTTGCGAGGCCGGTGGTGTCAACCTTGATTCCTGATTGTGCCACAAAATCAGGAATCAGTGGCTCATAATTTTCAGGGGGCAAGGTCCATACGGGGTCAGTAATGGGGGGTGCTGGTTCATCTTCTGTCCTGGGACGTCTGCGTGGCGGTTCAGCAACACCTGAGGAGGAAATTGAGGAGAAGGAGGAAGAGAAAGAGGACACGGAGGACGTATCTAAAAAATAAAGAAATGTGGGATCCTCTCCCTCGCTATCAGTGTCAGAGGCAAGGAAAGCATATGCCTCCTCCACCAAAAAGTGCTTTTTGGGATGAGCGGGACGACATTTTTTTTATGTATGTGGTGATTCTGTCAGTACTTTATTTAATTGTTTGTGTGTGTATGAGATAGTGCTTGGTGAAAACTTTTTGTTTGAAAAGAAAAAGCTAAAAGAAAAACAAGCAGCAACCAGGGAAAAAAAAAGTCAGTGAAAGAAAAGTGTAAAACAGCAGGCACAAGCTCTGATGAGTGAACTGCCTTACTAATCAAAGCTTGGTGGCTGCAAGATGTGTGCATGGAGGTGGCAAAGAAGAAAATTGTCTAAAACAGCAGACAGAGCTCTGATGATTGAACTGCATAATTAATCAAAGCTCGGTGGCTGCTGGATGTGTGTACGGAGGTGGCAAAAAAGAAAAGTGTCTAAAACAGCGGACATGAGCTCTGATGAGTGAAATGTGTCACTAATCAAAGCTCGGCAACTGCTGGATGTGCGCACAGGGGTGACGCAAAAGGGGGGTGAAAAAGAAAAGTGGAAAACAGCAGACACGAGTGCTGATAGGTGAACTACATCACCAATCAATGATCGGCGGCTGCTGTATGTGCGCATGGAGGTGGCATAAAGGAGGTTTGAGGGGGTAAAAAGAGGGAGAACGGAGGAAGAGGGGGATTGAGGTGGATGAGGAGAGATAGGGCAGGGATTAGGGATCAAAATACTTACACGTGTTGTCTTTCTTCTGTCTTGTCTACTTTCTTCTCTGTTTATTGTTCTTCTTTCTTCAGCAGGGATTGTGGTGTCTCAAGCTTCTGTGGCCACAAGGCCCAGCATAGCGCAGATCCTGTAGAGTGATCACTCTGCAGTAATCCTCAGCTATTGTGAGGACCTGCAGGGCGGTCACAGAGAGGTCTCACCGCTGCTGTGTCCTGTCATTGGTGTGATCAATGATGACATCGATTGCACCAATCAGAGCTGGCCCTGGTGATGCTGGAATTGCCAGGAAACTGCATAGGATCGGTGCTCTCACAGTTCCGATCCTAGACAGGTTACAGCCAGGTCACAGTGCGGTTGTTGATCATGCCAATCAGTGGGTCTAGGCCATGCCTGGCGTTGCCAGGCACCAGCCTAGGATCGGTGCTCTCACAGCTCCGATCCTAGGCAGGTCACAGGCAGGGCACAGTGCGGTCACACCGCGGCTGTGCCCTGTGATTGGCGCGATCGATGTATTCGATCACACCAATCAGAGTGGGTTCAGTGATGCCTGGTGTTGCCAGGCACCAGCCTACGATCGGTGCTCTGAGAGCACCGATCGTAGGCTGGGACATCAGCGTTTCAGGCAAACTGATTGCCTGAAACACTGAGAAATGCTGTGATTGGGCTGCTCAGAATTGAACAGCCAATCACAGCGATCGTGGTTGCGGGAGGGCGGCGACACCCCCCAGGATGACGACACCATGTACCCAGAGGTAAGATGGCTCCTGAATTTTAACGCAATCACAGCGACTTTGACCGCAGTGTCGCATTAAAAAAATGACGTAATATTCCGCCCATGGTCAAATAGGCCCAGGTCACATGGACGGAATATTACAAAAGAGGTTAAGGGCTCGTTCACGTGACCGTATTTTCAGCTTGAGTGCTGTCCGTGAAAAAAAAACGGACCGCACTTGGATCAATGTTATTCAATAGGACAGTGCAGATGATCAAATTTTTTCACTCACCAAATCTACTTGTGAAAAAAAAACGCAGCATGTACTCATTTCTTCTACAAATCATCACTCAAGCCTATATGTATGCAAAAAAAAATCGTATGCCGTACGGAGCCACAGTATAGCATAGAAATTTTACGAATACATTGTAATTCTGTAGCATAGGAAACTGTAAATGGTCCTGTAAATGATTAATAGCTGCTGAGTAAAAAAAAAATACAGATGACAGAAGGGCTAGAGATCTTTTTGCAAACTTTTCTTGCTGAATTTTTGCAGACTGTCCCATTCATCTGAATAGGTCTTGCATAATTTCATATACTTGCCGCATGAATGAAACTGATTTTTAGACACTTAGATGGAAATAGTAGGGAGCAGTAAACTGATATGCTGTGTTTACTGCGCGCTACTATTTACATCTGCCTAGTCTGTTAGTGCCATCTACTGTCTAATCTGAAAAAATTGAAATGCTTTCTAACCTTTCAGATGATTCTACATTTCTGCTTCCATAGAGTGAAGAATATAATGTAACTCAGGAAGAAATTATGGTGGAGTATAATGAAATTTTCCACTAAAAAATAATTTTCAGCAGATGAGGTCTACTAAAGAACTAGGTAATATAGATACATAACCTCCTTGAGTATGTTTCTAGTACAGCTCTCATACACCTCTTTAAAGAACTACTACTCTTTAACCCTCTTAGGCTGTAAACAAAAGGATGCAGCGCCCCCACCTGACCTATAGAAGTAATGGATGAAAAATGAATGTCTGCTGTAGCAAAATGGAAACTACAAGCGTTAGCTAGAAGATATAGAGCCATATTCATTTTTGGTAACTATTCCTGGTGCTGCCCACACTCTCAATTCTACTGGTCTTGTGTGTTATCACACTCCTGCAACAAGATATAAAATTGCCTACAAAACTTTGCTGTTCCTGTGTGTTGCTTCAGTTCTGTAACAAGATGCTAATTTTCCTATAGAACTCTGTTTTTCATGTGCGCTATCGTAGTCTTGCTAGAAAGGTACTAGATTATCTAAACTACTCTGATATTCTTGCGTTGTCTGCACATTTGACTCTGCTAGATCTAGTACTTCCAGTCCTACATTTCAAGCTCACGTCATACAGAAAGTCAAGATACGCTACATAGACACTTTTGGTCCATACTGCTCACCCTGATCTACAGTTTAGTACAACTTCCTCACCAGGTGAGCGTAAAAATATAGATCCATTTATGTAACATATCTGTCACGACTCTGTGGTCAAGTGTCTCGGGATCAGCGGCTCCTTCCATGTCCCTAACGCTAGAGGGGCCCTAGATCGTCCTGTTCCCCGCATTACTTCTAATGGTGAAGACGCTGGAGCCACGTACCTTGCCTTAACTCCTGATTTCGCCCTCAGTCTGTACCCTTCCCCCACCCAAGGAAAATATCAATCATACAAATATGTTCACACAAACAACAATGGTAAACACCGGGGAGTGGAGGATGGGTTTTGTAGAAATAACTCTGGAATGCTTCAACATATCCCATTGATTTTGAAAATGTTTTTTCGTGACACATAATATTTTATGATAATGGTAAATTTAAGTTGATATGTTTTTTCGTGACACATAATACTTTATGATAATGGTAAATTTAAGTTGATATGCTTTTTCGTGACACAATACTTTATGATAACGGTAAATTTAAGTTGATGTTTTGCATTTATTTAAAAAAATATCAGAAATTTGTCAAAAATTTTAAAAAATTGCAATTTTCAAACTTTATATGACTATCCCTTTAATCCCGTTAGTCATGCCACATAAAAACATTAATAAATAACATTTTCCTCATGTCTGCTTTACATCAGCACCATTTGTAAAGTTATAAGAAAAATACACTGGCGCTACCTGAGGGTGTAGGGAAATGATAAATAAAAATGTGTACCATTTGTAAAGTGTTGTTCTATTTTGTAAGCATTTTAGAAGGTTTAAAAATGTAGCAGTAATTTTTAATTTATTTTTTCAAGGAAATTTACAAAATGTACTTCTGTTCAGTTTTGAAGTGACTTTGGGGGTCCTATATATTGGAAAAAAGTGATACTATATAAAATCTGCACCCCTCAACGTATTCAAAATTGGTTTCGGGTAGTTTATTAACCCTTTAGATGCTTTTTCAGAAATTAATGCAAAGTGGCATGACAGGAATAAAAAGGTTTATTTTTACCACCACATTTTGATAACAGGTCACTGTAGCCGGCAGACTCAAAGGCCATTATTTGACTGTGAACTACTGTGGCAAACATCAGGACCACACAATAATGATCTCAGGATGCCGATGGGGATAAAGAGGGATCCCCCACACTCTGTTAAACATCTAGATGCCATAGTCACTATTGACAGCAGCTGCTGGATTGTCACTTGTTGGGGGATGCTAGTCTCTTTTATCGCAGGTCAGTAAAAAGATGTAATGGTGGTCACTAAGGGGTTAAACCAAAGTAGGAGAAAGGGAATTATCACACACTTAAAACCTAGCAGTCACAGATAAATCCACCAAACACCTTCTAAAATAACAACCACCAACAACCTCCAACTATGCAGCAAGAGCTAGCTTTGACAAGGAGTCCTAGCCAGGACCCAGTTTATATAGGAGATGGGAGTGGCTAACAGTGAACAGCTGAGAGCCTTAAACTACCAGGGGCTCTCAACTGAACAGATTAACCCTTGCACTGCTAAAAGAAATTGACACCATTTAATAAGAAGGTGAAGTGCTTCTAATCGGTGCAGGAGTAGAAGAAATCAGACGCTGTGGTCTTGTGGCTCCTCTGTCGTGGTAAGCCTGAGACAATATCAGTTTCTATGGCCGGTGGACCTAGTCAAGTGTATGTTAATTGATGAAAATTATTATATACTTTATCCTTAGGTTAACAATTGTGTTGAGGATGTGATTTTGTTGCACTTATTAACTCCTTCAACCCTCAAGCCTATTTTCACCTTCCTGACTAGGTCAAACTTTACAATTCTCACAATGGTGGAATGTGGTAATAACTATGGAACGCTTCAAAGGATCCCATTGATTCTGAGACTATTTTTCACGACATTTGTACATCATGATAGTGGTAAAATTTGCTCGATAAGGCATGCGTTTATTTGGGAAAATATCAGAAATTTGGTGAAAATTTTACAATTTTCAAACTTTTAATTTTTATACCTTTAAACCAGAGAGATATGTCACACATTTCCCACATGTCTACTTTACATTAGCAAAATTTTTGAAACATAATTTTTTTTTGTTAGGCAGTTAAGGTTGAAGGGTTAGTAGTTGATCAGAGATTTTTAATTTTCCAACAAAATTTACAAAACCATTTGAAGTGACTGAGGGACCTATATAACAAAAAATACCCAAAATTTACATAATTCTAAAACTGCATGTCTCAAGGTGCTCTCAAAACAAGAAGTTTATTAACCTTTCAGGTGCTTTACAGGAACAGAAGCAAAGTGAAAAGAAAAAAAAAATTTGTTGTGCAATTTCTCCTAAGCACGCTGATACCCTATATGTGTCCTGAGCACGCTGATACCCTATATGTGGGTGAAAACTACGATTTGAGCACACAGCATGGCTCGGAAGTCAAGGTGCGTCATTTCACTTTTTGAATGTAAAATTTGCTGGCATAATTAATGGACGCTGTGTCGTGTTTGGAGAGCCCCTGATGTGCCTGAACAGTGGAAACCCCCCACAAGTGACACCATTTTGGAAACTGATCTAGATGTGTATTGAGCACCTTAAGCCCCAAAATACTTCACGGAAGTTTATAACGTTGATGTCACGACGTATAACAGATATATTCTATGATAGTAACATATATCTAATGTGACAACATTCTATATTTCATATAATAGAAAATATCAACATGTATACATAGTATCTGCCAGCAATGTCTTACCTGACATAATATCCTATGTATTGTGGGTCTATACTGTGTACGTGTCACGCTGTCTCAGGATAGAGGTGGACCGGGGTCTATGCTGACCCTGAACTGGGGTCCTGACTAGTCCCTCTACCTGGAGGTACTGTTAATGGTACAGAGGTCCAGGCCGCCAGCGTAACCCTGTCTCCTGTAGATCCCTGACCACTGTAATCTAGTCCTGAGAAGGACCCTGATTACCACCACAGGGAATGGGCAGGTCACAGCTTACACACAGTCTAAGACAAACGAGACAGACAAGGGGTAAAGAAAACACTGCCTTGCATACAAAACTTCCACTACAGAGGAACACAAAAGGTTAAGGAGATAAACAATAAGCGAGGAGAGGAAAAACCACAACAGGCACTCTTAGCTTAAGTCTTCTCAGAAACGATCCGCTCTGCTGGTCTGAATGAATGCTTTCACCGACAACTTCCCCAGCAGACCAGTAGGTATATGAAGGAAGCTAATTAACAAAACATCAATCGCAGCTGGGCGAGGCTGGTCAGTCCAGCACCGAGAGAGAAAGAATTAACTCCCTCAGTGCCGAAAAACACCCAGCACCAGAAACTCAGCTGTGCGAAGTCAGGGTGTGCAATCGCGACGATCTTCGCCGCGACACACCCGTGACAGTTGAGCTGTGAAAATACAAAAAATGTTGTCAAAAACTACTTTAAGGCACAGTGCAAAGCTTAGAAGGGAAGAAATGCCATATTGCAACTCAGATTTTGCTGAAATGGTTTGAGGGTGCCATGTCAAATTGGCAAAACCCCTGAAGTGCCAGAACAGCAGAAAACCCCATAAGTGACCCAATTTTACCAACTACACCTCTCAATGAATTCATATAAGAGTGCAGCGATTAGGACTTTGGACCCGATTCTGACGATCCGTTTGCCTATCACCTTTGCTCTGATCTGTCTTCCTGGTATTCTGACCATCGACTGATCTCACTACACTTTTGTCTTTCCCCTTTAGTTTTTAACGTGCTCTCTTGGTATCGAACTCCGGAACTTTTTACTACCCTGCCTCACATCTTGTCCATGAGTCACAGGTCATTTTAAAAATACTATACATGTACCACAATGTTACTCAATATTTTGGGATGTATTGTGTTAAATATCATATGACATAAAATTAAGAATGTGTAGTAAACTAAAAATAAAATAATTACTTTTTATTCTGATTTTTGGTGGGTATTTATATATGACTGCATTTTTCTTCATGTATATGGTTTCCATTTTCTAATGTTATGGCTGGTTTTGGTAGAGGAATTTGGTCAGAAGTCAATAAATAACATAGCAAGTGAATCATTAGCGCTGTCCCCATTGGTGCTCACAATCTAAATTCCCTATCAGTATGCAGTTGGAGTGTGGGTAGAAACCAAGTTACCTGGAGGAAGCCCACGAAAACACTAGGAAAACATACAAGCTTCTTGCAGATGTTGTCCTTTGTTGGATTTAAATTCTGGACTCCAGCACTAATCACTGAGCCACCATGATGACCAACATGAGTTTAGTCCTGCCAGACCTTGAATATGTTTTGTTTGGTGGATGTGGCAATACAGTTTATTTCTTTTTTATTTTTTAAAAGAAGACTTATCAGGTTCTATCTAATGGCAGCATAAGATACTGGAACAGCTACTGAGCTTGGGGCTATATAGTTGACTATGACTTGATTCATTACTTGAATCAAAAATACTATTTAAGTACTGCCAAGACTCTGATAAGTCCAAAATTATATTTCAGGAACATTTCTAAAACTCCACACATGATGTGAGTGGAATAGCATTAAAATTCTTTTTAATGAATTATTAAAAATTAAGACTTAATTGCCATAAATTATTTCACTATTTTTATACAATCAGAGATCTGTTTCTGTGAAGGCACTTTATTTACTTCAGCAACAATACTACGGAACACTGAAATTGGTGCCTGAAAGTCTGGGAAACACTATACCAAAATACCATTGAAAGCTAAGCTAAATGAATATAGCAGACTTAATTTAAGCTTCATGTTACTAAGATTTCTTGGCACAGGAAATTCCCAGCTGTAGTTATTTTAATGCATTTTGGGTTTATATTATATTTTTTTTCGCTTTTATCAATGTTTAATTTGTTTTGTTTTTCTTAAATTACTGTAAAATATTTTACTGCGATTTCAAGAAAAAATTAACTGTAAAACTGTAGCTAAAACACTATAGATCCGATTCATTAAAGCTTTTGTGCTAAAATTTTGAGGTAGAAAGCTTTGAAAAGTCACAAAAGATTGGCGCTCTAAAATAATGCAACTCTCACACCATTTTCACATCAGTTGGAATTCCGAGATAGGGGGGTAGCGACCGACTCTCAGCAAATTCATGACAAGCGGCAGCATTTGCTATGCTATAAATCTTTCTCCGGCAGGGACTAGAGTAGGATCCGTGCCGAGGAGCACACAAAAGGTATACGCCACTCAAATGATGTTCCTGGCTCATGAAGAGCAAATTTCTTCGTTGTTCATGGTCTAAAATAGAAGAGAGGTAAAAAAAGGTGAATATAAAATACAGTATTTACCAATTAGAATACCAACATAACCAACGGTGTAAAGTGTAAGAAATAGAAGATATCCCAGAAAAACAACTAGAATTGTGCTTATTTAGCTTAGATAAGAATTTCTGGTGCACACCGGGCCAAAGACGCAGAAAATGTATTAAGACATGCACGCCTTAATAAATTAAGGCCATCTTACTCCAGCACATTGTAAGATTGGTGTATAAGACCACTCTTAATAAATTCCTCTCGAACTGTATTTTTGCATCTCATCCAGAGATTAGTTGCTATTCCTGAGCGCCTGTATAGACATATACTTTTGATGTTTGCAGTTAAACTGTATGTCACATGTCTTGCTCCCCTTCCTTGGTGGCCATTATTGCCCCCTACTAAAATAAGAGTGAATTGTATTCAGCTTCAAATCAGATATTATCACCATGCCAAATCATTTCTGCCAACTGTGCATTCTTGTAAAACCTGGGGGCTTCTGATCTGAATGGCACAACAGGACATCTTAGGAACATATATTTCTTGAGGATTTAATTTGAGCAGATAATGATTTTTTTGTAGGGTTATTCGTGAACATTACTGATAATTGATATTCTGCATATACAGCTAAGTATCTTATTTATCATTTACTATACTTGCATAGAGGAAACATATTCCTCAACACTTTGCAAACATTGTCACTATTTCCACTGAGATTACAATTGCTATCAGTATGTCTATGAGGTGTGGAAGAAAAATTAGGTTCAAGAGGAAACTCACATAAACATGGGTAAAATATACAAACTTTATGCAGATATTGTCTTTAGTGGGATTTGCACCCAGAACCCCAGCGCTGCAAAGTAACAGTGTTAGCCACTGTACTGCCCACTAACTCTACATTTAATGCAAGCTCTTAACCAGAATCCACTTAGAGCCTATATCGTGTCACACTTAATTTCTTTTAAGTTTCCACATAGCACATTTTGCACTTGTGAGTCATGTACTGCTTTCAAGATTTTTTTACAGGACGTCCCTCTTGACAGCACCACCAGGAAGTAGTCCTTCTTATCCTTGATAGGGACATAAACACAGAAGATCCCCTCCCCACCCCCATTCATCAGTGTTTTTCCTGTCCCAAAGACATATGCAGAAGAGGAATGAATTAAAGATCCTAGAGAGGGCTCTAGAGGTTTGCGTGGTTCCATATCGTCCCTTCCCTCTGGTAGAGGAGCCATGATGACACCTCTGAAGGGGTACCTAAGCATTCCAGTTGAGCTGGGTGCTCCTGGGGGCGGCCGTATCCCTCTCTAGGGGGCTCTGGGCTTCCTGCTGCCGAGTACGGAGGTTGGCGCAGGCCAGGAACAGTAAGAGACCATGAGGCTGCTGCACGCTCAAGGCTGCACTTCCGGTCAGGGTGTGCTCACACCTATGGCGTGCATGCTCCCTTTGGCATGCGTGCCATAGGTTAACCACCACTATCCTAGAGGGTTGGCAGGGAATATCCAGGATAGAGTTGAGCGATACTGCTCGGTATCGAAAAATATCGGA
>VIAB01013739.1:10791-25958 GCA_009801035.1 Oophaga pumilio
TTGTGTCATTCTCAAAACTTTTGGCCATGACTGTATGTTCTGCTTATCTGAGAGGTGATGGATTTATGGCTCCCTCCCTCTCAGTCTGAGCATATTTCTTGTCGGGGTACTCCAGTATAATGATGTGCCTCCAGACCTAGGAGGGAATGTCAAGAAACATTGGTCTCCCTATAGCAGGTCAGTAGGGAGAAGATCTGTCCTCTTTCCTACTGCCAGTGAGTGCTGGTAATGGCCGCACAGAAACTGCTAGTCAGTAGGAAAATAAGTCAAGAAATTAATCAGCCTATTACCACTGACGAGCAGTCTCCCTGCCTGTGTTACCATTACTAGCACTCACTAAAAAAGCAGTGGATATAGTAGCTTAGGCTATATGCAGATGTTCAGAAATTGGCTGACATATGCAGCGTCCAAAGCGCTGCCGTCTATTGACTGCAGGTGAATCCGCATGTGTTCATTGAACCGTGCGGATTCACCCGGTCCAATACATTGTACGGGTGAAATTTATCTTGCGGAGGCTCACGTATCCACAAGATAGATAGAGAGAGGCCTGTCTTCTGCAGAAGAGTGCAGCCAGATCATTTAAATTTAAAGATTCAACGTTTATAAAGCATCAGGCGACCCAAAACTGCCTCTAGGAGACCAACCTAGCGGGCACCGGCCCCTCTGCCCACCCAGCCCAGTCCGCTCCCTGGTTAAAAGTATGATTTCTCATGGCAGACCTCTACAACAGCAATAGTCATTTATCCCACTAGCAGTGTCAATATCACTAAACACTCAGTACAATACCACTATACAGTATAATATGACTATCACCTTCTTAGCTGGTATGTGAACAAGCCCTAAATGGTTATTGGAGATTTTTTCAAATGTTCTCTTGTTTTCCAATTTGTGCCATGAAGCATAAGACTGAGCCATCATGAGAAATACCTCATCGTAAGATAATTTAATTTCACCTATGTGAAGTTAAGAAGCTTTGCATTTAAATGTAAAAGGCAGATATGGATTCCAAGTGCAGGTCTCAGGAGACTAAGGCCGCACTTTCAAAGCAGGAAGCAAAGCTAATCATTTATTTTTTAGCACAAATTGCTGCTAGCATGTGCTCCTGTGCACTGCTATTTCTCAGCATCATTTCAGTAAAATCCTTGTGTCACTCTGAGGTCTCGAAGCTTCAAACAACTTTCATTACTGTTCTTGCAAGGTTTTATTGGGTCACTACACATGTCAAACCTTGTTTGGGTTCATTGATGAGAAGTCAGATGGAGGAATACAAGTTCAAACCAAACAAAGCAATGCATGCTTAATTGAAGACATTAACTGCCAAACACACACAATTTCTATAAATTAGACTTCATTTTAACTGTTCAGATTTATAATGAAATAGATGTCATTGCCACAGACTTTGCTGAATATGCTGAATATACATATATCTTATGCCAAAGAAAACTGATGATGTTAATTATTGTGAAAGAGAAATGTACAATATGCAATGTAATAGAATTCAGTTAAGAAACTATCATAATAAAAAAATTTTTTTAAAAATCTTCTAATATTATCTTCTCCTTTGTCCCTAGTTTGTCTTATGAATAAAGAATTCTTCTATACGTGTCCCAGCAATGTCTTCTTCTCACAACCCAGTATTCATCTATAACACAAAAAGATCCACCTCTTATTGCAATTTGGCAAAAGAAGGCAAACGAAAAGCCCTCCTTCACTCCTCTGTCAGCAATAGAAGGTAAAAAGTATTAAGAACCGAAATCTTTGTTAAGCCTACCAATTAGATTTGACTTAATCTCTCAAAATTCAATGTGAGCAAATTCACTCAATTCAAGGACACAGATTCAGTTTACATCAACAAAATCTGGTGAGGATCGAATCTACCAGGGGTTATAAATCAATAAAGTATTATACTCACCTCGCCTGTGCTCTCCCCTCACTTGACCAGTCTTCGCAGTTCCCTGTCCAGTCCTCCTTTTGCTTTTCTTTGGTTTTTGGTTTTGTTCCAGTTCTTCCAACCTTGCCATTGACTTGAGACAACATAATCACGAGGAGCACATCATTGCTGGTAATGATGTGTGTCACATACACTGCCTACCCAAGAGATTTGACAGATCTACAACCCTCATTATTTCTCCTGAGTCTGACCATGGATGTCTTCAGATCAGATATTATAAAGAGCCTCATCCAGGTCCCCCACCCTTTTCCCTAGACGGATTAGAGGAGACTAATTATATCCAATGAAAAAAAAGTTTCAGGACATAATTCTAATATATGTCATATTTTCCCACAGAACCCTCATAGTAAAATAATATGACATAATATGATATATGTTTACACATATATTTTTACCATCCTAGATACACCACAAGGTTGAAAATCCTAGTGCTTGAACCCATAGAGGAAATTATGACCCGTTAATCAGATATACAGTACAGACCAAAAGTTTGGACACACCTTATCATTCAATGATTTTTCTGTATTTTCATGACTATGAAAATTGTAGAATCACACTGAAGGCATCAAAACTATGAACTAACACATATGGAATTATACATTACACTTTACAAAAAAGTGTGAAACAACTGAAAATATGTCATATTCTAGGTTCTTCAAAGTAGCCACCTTTTGCTTTGATTACTGCTTCGCACGCAGAAAAGGTGAACGGATGGACTCTACATGCCTGGTTCCCACCGTGAAGCATGGAGGAGGTGGTGTGATGTGTGCGGGTGCTTTGCTGGTGACACTGTTGGGGATTTATTCAAAATTGAAGGCATACTAAACCAGCATGGCTACCACAGCATCTTGCAGTAGCATGCTATTCCATCCGGTTTGCGTTTAGTTGGACCATCATTTATTTTTCAACAGGATAATGACCCTAAACACACCTCCAGACTGTGTAAGGGCTATTTGACCAAGAAGGAGAGTGTTGGGGTGCTACACCAGATGACTTGGCCTCCACAGTCACCAGACCTGAACCCAATCGAGGTGGTTTGGGGTGAGCTGGACCACTCACCGCTTCAATTTTGAATAAATCCCCAACAGTGTCACCAGCAAAGCACCCCCACACCATCACACCACCTCCTCCATGCTTCACGGTGGGAACCAGGCATGTAGAGTCCATCCGTTCACCTTTTCTGCTTGCAAAGCAGTAATCAAAGCAAAAGGTGGCTACTTTGAGGAACCTAGAATATAAGACATATTTTCAGTTGTTTCACACTTTTTTGTAAAGTGTAATGTATAATTCCACATGTGTTAATTCATAGTTTTGATGCCTTCAGTGTGATTCTACAATTTTCATAGTCATGAAAATACAGAAAAATCTTTGAATGAGAAGGTGTCTCCAAACTTTTGGTCTGTACTGTATATTTATGGCTCGTGGTGATATCAGATTATTATAGAGATGGCATTGAAATATTGCATTTCCATTTTGCCATGCAATATCCCTAGTATGGAATGAAGATGACTAGTTCACGTTAGGGACAAATATCTTCACCTTCAAATTAATAGCACCTCTTTGACGAGTACGCACACAGAGAAAATATTTGGTCTTCCGGTAGACTATCATCGTCTTGTTAATTTTATTTTAGGCTCTGAGGGGAGATGCTACCATGTGGGCAGTGATACCAAATTTTTATTTATCTAATCCATAACATGTTCTATACCCACAAAATCATGATTGCTATTTAATTGTCCTGGCACAAGAGTCGGCCAACGCTCCATTCTATGTCCATCTATGTGTATCGTAGTACCCTGCAGGTTTCTCAGATAACCCTGGAAACTCTGCTGACAGCAATATGCAAGACCTTTTATTGCAGCTCTGGCAGAGGTCAAGTGCTTGGTTATTAATTTCATCTAGTTCACTTAGGCTACTTTCACACATCAGGTTTTTACAATCAGTCTCAATCCGTCAAAGTTGAAAAAAGACGGATCCAGCGCAGATTGTAAAAAACTGACGTGACGGATCAGTTGTTTAGACGGATCCGTCCTGAACTTTTGAACCTTGAGAAGTGCGGTGAGAGAGAGAGAGAGTGAGTCCCAAAAAAAGCAATAGGAATAGTTCCAGGCATGCTCAGAGTGGAAAAACGGAATCCGGTGACCGGATCCGTCTGTTTCCTGATCCGGTGCCCATAGACTTCCATGGTAACAAAAAGCCGGAAGCGCCACATCCAGCACTGTCCGTTTTTTTGCCGCATACAAAAAACATTGCTAGAGACGTTTTTTCAAGATGCCGGACTGAAAATTTTTGCCGGAAGAAACGGGAGGCCATGTAGCGTGATCCGGCGCTAATACAAGTCAATGAGAAAAAAACGGATCCGGCAGTAGATTTCGGCAGATCCGTTTTTTCAAAAAATAGATAAACCCAAACAGAAAACTTCACAAAAGGCTAAACATAAAATGTATAATTTTATTGAAACAACAAACATGACAAAATATAAAAGGCAGGTACCACAGGAAACAAGAAGAAAAATGGTGGGTAACCCTGCAAAAATACAGCCATCACATGTATAATAGGTAAGATGTACAATAAACACAACAAAAGTGTAAAGAATAATAACTAGAAATATCCAAAATATACATGTAATGTTTCTATGTCACCATGCACAATGGGTACCAATATAGATATATATATCGCTGGGTCAAAAAAATAGTAATAAGACCAGCTGATATGCAAAAACTGTTTAGGGACAAATAATAATATCAGTAACAAAAAATATAAAGCAAGTGCAAGTCACCTCAAACAGAAAGCATAAGATCTAAAGTCAAAATAACCTATAAATAAAAAGTACCATATACATAAGCAATAATGTGCATGAGATATAATTACCTATAAGCTGCTGCAAGGAACCCACCACACCCGACGCGCGTTTTGCATGGAAATGCTTCGTCCAGGGGTTATACATTTTATATTTAGCCTTTTGTGAAGTTTTCTGTTTGGGTTTATCTGCGTTTTTGCTTCATGGCTCTTTTGAAGGGATATGTTTAGGTTTTTCTATTTTTCAAAAAATAGCTGGATCCAGCCTGACGGAAAAAAACTGATGTGTGAAAGTAGCCTTAGTTGAGTTCCAGGCACACATCATCATTTCTGGAACTCCTGACTTTCATGCTACAACTAGTTTTATTTCTAAACTCAGTCCAAATGGTGTTTTCCACACCATCCACTCAGCAAAAAAGCTAGCAACTCCTCAAAACTTTTCTCAGTCCTATTCACATCTGGCCTATGTTATATCTATTAGCTATTGCTCTGCTAAAACATACCAGATCTGTTACTTAATTGTTAGTGCCTATGTTATATCACTGCTATTGCTCTGCTAAAACATACCAGATCTGTTACTTCATTATTATGATCTTCTGTTCTGCTGGAAGACACCAGATTGCATTTATTTCTCTGTTACATCACTGCTATTAACTATTGCCCTGTTGGAAGATGCAAGATTGCATTCAATTCTCTGTCATTTCACTATTGTTAGCATTGCCCTGCTGAAAGGTTCCAGACTGCATATAAGTCTCAGTTATTCTTTTGTTTAACTATTTCCCTACTGGAAGATACCAGAATACATTCCACTGATTAACTGCATCTCTGCTGGAATATACCAGTTTCCTATACAATTACTATTTTGAATGTATCTACAGACCTGACTGCCTCTGCTGTGCTACTTCCTCAACTTGTTTAAATGTTTATTTGCATACCATAGTTCTCACAGATCCTCATTTAATTCTTGATTTTCTGTTCTCCATGCTTATTATGGCACACACAAACCTATAATGCAAAGATTGAGTTTTCTCCCCTTTTTTCAGGTGTGATTTTCATGTTGCCAACACCTGTAACTCACCACAGGTGAGTTTGAACGAGCATCACATGCTTGAAATATAGTTGTTTACCAACAATTTTGGAAAAGTGCCAACAATTTTGTCCAGCCCATTTTGAGGATTTTGCCCAGCGGTAAAAAATGGAGAGGTGTCTATAAGACGCCTTCATTACTATCCTTGAAATAAATGCACCCCACCTCATTTTTCCATTTATTACTGTAAAAATGTATTACTGTAAAATGACATATTTCTCACCTGTCTGACGACAGTCCATTTGTCCCTCGAAGAAGTCCAGCTCTGCTACATATGGATTACATGCCTGAACAGTGGCATGATGCGATGGCGTAGCCATGAATCCAGGACACACTGAGCTGAGCATAATGCGCAGCTTCAGTGTTGAGTGGTAATATCACAGAGGTTACTGCTTGTCTCTACCAGCTGTTCCCATGCTCAGTTCACTGTGAGCTGGCGGATGAACTGTGGTAACTTTCATTACGTCACTGCTAGCACTGTGAGAAATTTTTCACAGTGCTAGTGGTGATCTCATTTAGGTCACCGCAGTTCATCAAGCCTCTCACAAAGAGCTGACCATGGGAACCGCAGCTTCAGTGACCTGCGGTAACCTCAATTACATAACTGCAGGTCACTGAAGTTGCACTTCGACACTCAGCTCAGTGACTCTTGGATGCCAGGCTGAACGGTCACATCATGCCACCATTCAGCAAAGGCATCCAGATGAAGGAGAGATAGATTATGGCGTGGGACAAAAGGATTATCGCTGGACAGGTGAGGAATCTGGTGTTTTTTATTTTTAATTTTACACTAATAAACAGGTAAAAGAGGGCAGGAGTGTTTATTTAAAATGTCAAAGGAGTTTCAATTAAACTACTTTATTCTGGCTGTGTAATTTTTACAATATGACTATGGGGTGTGATAAGGTCACTGGTAAGCTAATGGAGGGGAGATATGTGTCACTGTGCTTAAAGGCATGAGTGAAGTAAAACAAAAGTATTTTCCTCCAGCACACAAATGTTGTGAGGGTTAAGTTAAAGTTGCATACACGGGCTGGGTTTATGTGGACAGCTATAGAGTGGGTAGGAAGATGTCCACTTTATCTCCACCTGCAGAGCTGTGCTGACAGGACCTGTGCGATGTCACAGTCATGTGATCAGTCACAAGAGTGAGGAATCACATGGTCTGGGTTTAAATAGCTGGACTCAACAGGCAGTCTCTGTGTTGTGGGTCTGGAGAGGAACACTCTAGAGAAGTGGTTTGTGCTATGGTTTATGCCTGAACAGTGGGTTGTGCTAACCCTGAGCGGGCTGCCCCCGCTACTACAAGGACTGTACCTAGAGTTACTGTTTTGTTTTATTTTGCTGTTTTTGCCCAGAAGGCTGTGTTTATTTTGTGCTTAACCCTTGGTTTATGCCATAATTAATAAACTAAGTGCATCTTTCAAGCCGCAGTGTTCCTGTGTCTACCTTCATGTGCAACCGAGTGAGCCTATCTACCATAGGGGTTAGTAATGATGGCGTCTTAAAGACAACTCTTTATTACTAACCCCTGGGCTTGATGTCAGCACCAGGGGAAGTGGGAAGAGCGAGACTAAGCGCCAGATTTGGTGCATCTTATTGATGTGCCATTTTTGGAATCACTGAAGGTTGATATTATTAGCCTGGGAGAGTGACCAATATCCATGGCCCCTTCCCTGGCTACTAATATTAGTTCACAGCTGTCTGTTTAGTCTTTGTTGGTTATAATTTATACGGGAACCTATGTAATTTTTTTCCTGGGGGGCACCTTGTAAACTAACCATCATACATTAGTGAGCTGTTATTAATAGCCTGGGAACTTTTAAGGCTAATGGCACCCTTTCCCAGATTATTAATATCAGCCCCCAGTAGTAGGCTGTCCCAATGCTGGTTATCAACATTACGCTGGAGCCCACAACATTTTTCTTTAATGTAATTTATTAAAAACTAAAAGACAAGTACAGTAAAAAAACACACAAAGCACTGATTATATAGCATATTGGCATCTATCTATCTATTCATCCATCCATCCATTCATCATGTTCCTTATCACTATCTCTATCTTTGAACATTTTAATACATAACACTCTTTAATTTCTATGCTGCATTTCTTTCCATACGTGTCACACTGACAGCACATGAACACACGGACACGGAAAGCACAAGGACACATTGATATCACAGGGATGGCACACGGACATAGACCACGGATTTCACCAGTACTGGTTATTCCAGTACCAAAATCTCCAAGAAGTGTGAAAGGGCCATCACTCAGAGAATAACTGCATTCTTTTCAAGATATCTTCAAGATGCATTCTTTTATTTAATGAACATGCAAAAAATTCTTAGTGACAAAGACAATGTTTATTGCTTGGTTGTTTAACTATTTGATAGTAGTTAAAGTATTGCTTTAAATAAAGTATAGAGGAAAATAAGTGTTGATGAATAACCTGACTGGCTTTAATGAGACATGTTATGTTTGTTTACTTGCTACATTTCCATGAAAATTTCCATTTTTGACAATCTGTCATAGTCAGTAGAGACAAGCATTTTGTAATTTGTGTATTATTGAAGGGGAATGAATTATATTCCAGGTAATTGTTCAATGAATCGTTGGGCTGCTTTTTCACAATATTCATTAAGTTCCTAAATTGAATATCTCCATTATGTGCATCTGAAAAATCCACTTTAAGCAATGATGAAAGTTAATTTATGATCAAGTCACTGCAAAATGGGCTTCCTGTGCCAGATGATTGTCCATAGATGAATGTTAAGCTTAGTTTCTGCTGTCTGGTTTTCAGTGATCTCTAACATACAAGAATACAAATTATAAAATTGGTCTGGACAGGGCAATATAAGCTAAATATATATTTTTTTCATTCTTCATTTATTAGGTCTTTAAACAATATGGATACAAAAAAAAGCCATCAGATATGTTAAATTACATAATAACAGCATTGTTCATAAGACAAAATTTTTTCTTTTAAATCAACTTTTCATGCCCAGCCAATTCCTAACCCTCTCTCTGCCCAATATCCCTCCTCCGTGCACTACATGAGTAAGAAAGATAATAAAGAAGATAAGTAAGAAAATTATGCCCAAAGTAAGTTATTGTTGTATTAGCTCATCGATTTCATTGTTCTTTTATGTTCCATGAAGTGTATTTAAAGTTGTCTATTAACCCAGTAGTGAAAAAGCCAATTTGGTATATTAATGACCAAGCAAATTTTTACAATTCTGATCACTGTTACTTTAAGAAGTTATAGCTGTAACTATAGTTACTATAGAAGTTTGCAATTTTCAAACTTTTATTTTTTTTACCCTTAAATCAGAGAGTGATGTCACACATATTAGTTAATAAATAACTTTTCACACATGTCAAATGTCACAACCATAACCCCAACACACCCCTAATTCTAATCTCAACCCTAACTATAACCCTAACCCTAACACATCCCTTACCCTAATCTCAACCCTAACCGTAATCAAAACCATAACCACAACTATAACCTAACCACAACCCAAACCTCAACCCTAACCCTAGCCCTAACCCTAACCCAAACCTAACCCTATCCTCAACCCTAACCCTAGCCCCAACGCTAAAGCTAGTCGCAACCCTAACTCCAATCCTAACCCTAGCCCAACCCTAAGCCTAGACCAACCCTAATCTTAGCCCTAACCCTAAACCTAGCTCTGGCCCCAACCCTAACCCTAGCCCCAACCCTAACCCCAATAAAAAAAATGGAAATAAATACTTTTTTTATTTTATTTTTACCTAAGGGGAGATAAAGGGGGGTTTGATTTACTAATTTTTTTATTTTGATCACTGCACATGCGCCCACCATTTTCTTCCTGGAAGAAGACACCTGCAGCCAGGGAACAGGATGGGGGGATGCAGGAGAGTCCAGGGACACCGGAGGTACCGCATTTCTCTCTCCTCTGATGTGCTAGAAATTAAATGGGAAATCGGACTTTTTTTTGCAGTTGCCGTTATTCCGTGAATAACGGTGATCGCAACACTGGGGTCTGTAAAAACTGACCCGAATCATGTTCTCCGGAGTCTCCGCTACCCCCAGTAGCCGAGTCCCCAGAGAATCTCTGACTCTAGGAGGCACTATACACTTATTTCTCAGCACCATTAAAAAGAGGCGCTAAGGAATAAGTACCCTTAACTGCTGCCATTAAAAGGTGTAACGCTGGTCATTAAAGGGTTAATGCTTGTTTGGTTTCTGTTGGGCGTGCATCAAAAATATATTTTTATTTGTTTTTCTTTTCTTTTTATTTTGTTTTTTTGTGTGTGGTTTAGAAAAATTCATAGGTGTTAGATTTTTTGTTTTTTTTTACTTTTCACGTCCCTTCTTTTATAAAACAACTGCAGCCATAACATAGCATATACGTGGTCAATAAGAAGTTAAGATTTAAAAAATTGCTTTGCTTTGGATTGAGATATTGTTGCTTTTATCAAGTTAATTTAAACATAAAAAACATAATCTCTCGTGCATGTCCAATAATCATTCAAACATTGGTACCATTGCAGAGTTGTCTTTGCCATTACTTCAGCACATTTATGTGAACCCCTTAGTTGCCGGGCTAAATTTTTCAAATCTGACCAGTGTCACTTTATGTGGTGATAGCTCTAGAATACTTCAACAGATCTCACTGATTTTGAGATTATTTTTTCATGACACATTGTACTTTTTGTTAATAGCAAATTTATGTCAATTCTTTTTTGCGTTTATTTATACAAATATGGGAAATTTGTCAAAAAATTCTGAATATTAGCAATTTTTAAACATTGAATGATTATCCCTTTAATCCAGTCATACCACATAAAATAGTCATTAAATAACATTTCCCTCATGTCTTCCTTAAATCAGCACATTTTTAAAACATCCTTTTATTTTGTTATTTTGCTATTCTGTCAATTTTGCTAGCAGGTTTAAAACTGTAGCAGTAGTTTTTCATTTTTTCAAGGAAATTTACAAAACTAATTTTTTAGTGACCTGTTCAGTTTTGAAGTGACTTCGCGAGCCTATATGTCGTAAAATCCCCAAAGTGAAACCATTTTAAAAATGGCACCCCTCAACGTATTCAAACTGCTGTCAGGTAGTTTATTTTGTTAACTATTCGGGTGCTTTATAGGAATTAATATAAATCGGCATGACAGGAATGAAAAATGCTATTTTTACCACCTAAATGTCACTAACTTCTGAACAGACCTCTACAGCCAGCAGATTCTAAGGCCATTATTTAGCCATGAATTGCCATGGCTGACATCAGGACCACACAATCGTGATCTCAGGGTGCCGATGGGGTTAAAGAGGGAGCCTCCACATTCTGTTAACCATTTAGATACTGTAGTGACTATTGACCGCAGCACCTGCGGAGTTAAAAAGCCATGGTTGGTGCCAACATCAATCAAGGCTGATACAGCAAGGTGTCAGCTATAGTGTACAGTCAACAGCGGCTGCATTTTCACAAGTCGGGGGATGCTATTGTCTGATATGTGAGGTCAGTAAAAAGACGTATTTGTGGTCCCTAAGGGAAAGGGGTAATCAATGACTATATTAACTTTTTACTGTGGGCCTACAAACTAACAGACAGGTAGTTGCTAACTACTTGCCTGTTCTGCCCAGTGTAGATCTATCCTGGCACAGAGCAGTTACAGACCACTCCTACTGGCGATTCTGTGGTTTCCGTCACTTCGACAGAACAGTGACTTCTCTTCCACTCTGTTCTATTGACAGGGTGCAACTGCCGATGTCATGCTAATAGACAGCCAACTCCCTACTGCATAACTACGGGAAGATGGCTGTACATCAGCATTTTGCAACCAAGCTCAGTCAACAGAGCAGCCCGGAAGAAGAACTTCTCTGTTGATGTGAAGCATCTGAATTACTGGCAGCAGCCGTTAGTGACCACTCTGAACGCCCAATAAATCAGGCATGTAGTGCTAACTAGTTGCCTCATAGTAAAAAAAAAATAAATTAGTCCTGGATAACCCTTTTAAATGTTAAACCTGTTGTGTGCAAGAGCAGAGAAAACACATTTGCAACAATATCATCATTGACTTCCATTCTCAGCAGGAGTTCGAATACATGGAGCTATGGGCTGCATGAATATTATGACATATTCTGTTTACGTACATATAAAGTTGTGTAAAAGTTTAACATACTTCATTTTGATTGGTTTACCTTGACACTGGAGAACATTTTCCCTAAAACAGATTATAAAATACTATATTCAGTAGTGGACTTGTCCTTATCAACCTACATATGCCAAAGCACCTGCCTCATCTGCATGCCCATCAGTATAACTGTGATTTATCAACCTTAATTATATTAGAACACAGATAGTATAAATGTAAAGTACCTTTCTGTTCTTGCCTGTCTAAATGAGCGCATGCAGATGGGTTTTTACATCATTTTCTGCTTTGCTAACAATGCTTTCACAGGCAAAGTATATATATAAAAAAATAACATATACCCCTTAGTGTTTTTTTTAATGAGAAGCAGACGCCAATTCAGATCTCTCTGAATGCCATTCTATCACCTAACTGTTATCTAACAAGACACATAAAAAAAAGATAATGAGAACACATTTTATTATTCTGAGCAAGTAAGAAAGAAAAGACAGACCAAAAACCTAGAGCAAATCACAGCGCCTGTGCTCCCAAATTGCCCAACTGCTAATGACCTCTCTGAAATGCCTATTCTTTGACTCTGAATCAAGAAGTCTGTTGTCATTCAGGTGTTGATTGGCAATCAGCAATGATTTTATTTTTGTTCTTCATGAAGCTGTGATACAGGTTCAGACATACCAGCGCTCAGAAGGGCTCATTGTGATTGTGGTCTTGAATCGTGAGTTACAGTTTCACATCTGCTGCTGGCTGCTTAATACGTTTCATATGTCTCATGTCTATATGGCAATGCTTTCTCTCCAGCTATTCACTGGTCGAGGTGTTGCGAGGTAGCCAATTTTTCTCCAGGAATTGTTTATTTATTGAACAAGGATGTTGAGCAAACACCAAAGAATCAATGCATAATTTCTGGAGCAGCGGTTAGAAAATGAATTTTCTTTGACATCCTGTGAGGGAGGGACGCTCCGGGAAATATGAGTTCTGTTAATCAGATTTCAGTCAACATTATGCGCTTGGGAATGTTGTACAGGGGTGACAAATTTCTGATGATTAAAATGCTGATCCATTACATCAGTGCATAGTCAATCATGTTATACAGGCGCATAAACGTGAAAGTGCAGGTGCTGAAGCCATGTCTACAAGTAGGACTTAGACAGGATGTAATGTACTGTAATGTACTTGTGTTTTTTGTTGTTGTAGACCACTAAACATTCCGTTTCCAATTGACTCTGGGATCAATAAAAAGCACTGTTCTAAAACATTTAATAAATTATGTTGAATTTAAAGGGGTTGTTTAATTTTCTTAAATAAATACAGTTGCAAAGTGCTTGTAAAAATAAGAACTTTGCAATTTAGTTATTATTAAAAATCCTTTCCATTCACTACAAAGTAGGAATATTTAATTCTATAGTTTATCACTCATTGCTTAGGCTACTGAGCATCATTGCAGTTTATCAGAGGTGGCCGGATTTTTTAAAGGGGTTGGCTGAAGATTAACTGAATTTAATATTAATCTCTAACTAATGTAAAAAAAAAAACTAAGCACTTTTCTAAAATACTTCAATTAAAAAATTCCTACCCTTCCTTTTCCACTATAACTTCCTTTCTGTGTTTTTTTTTACATCCGATTATGTTTCGTCCCTGGTCATCCCTGAGACCACAGGCTCAAAAAAGTTACCTTAGACATGCTTTGCACGAGTCAGTCCATCCGGCAAATTCTAGATGAAACCTGACCTTCACTCTGTAACCCCCTACACAGTGATCTTTTTTTACAATGGTTTCCACTGGATTGCTTCACAGAAAGGCTTTTGGTCGGAGGAGCTAACCAGGGGAAGAAGGGTCGTCAAGTGGGGTCTGTACCAAGATGCCATGGTAAAGACAAAATAAGAAATAAAACAGGTAGGCAAAATACAAGCCAAGATCAGAGATAAGGAAAAATCAAAAAACCACAAGAGCATAAGATAGGGCTATACCAGATAAGCAGAATTTATTGACTGGCAGTGGGAACTGATTCTTAGGAGCTAGGAGAAATAGTGAATAGCTCCATCGAGTGCTGACATCTCGAAGAAACACAAACTAACAGAATTTAATGCCAAAGCTTCTGCACAGGCCAGAATCACAAGTCCTAGTGTGACCGGTAGAAGCTGCACTGTTGATTTAGAATCATCCAGCAACTATAGGGGTTAAAATGGTTATAACAGACAGGAAGGGTTATCTCAACCACAGCTGATACTGGGAAAGGTGTTATTTTATCCTGGACATCCAAGAGTAAGGTGTGTGTTAGAGAAACTCCTGTCAGACTGAAATCAGACAAGCTGTATAGACCAATTCTACCTAGTGATTGCTGTAATCATACAAGCAGTAAGGACAGCCAGGAGCATCTCTTTTACCTCAAGACAGAAGTGAGAGAGTTACAGCACCAGACTCATTTCCCTCCTCCTCACTGCATGAGTAAGGTACAATTCTGCTTAATTTAAGACACTGTGTGTGAAGAGACGTTATTTGTGAAGATATTTTCATATGTTGATGAAGCATTACATGGAGACTAGGAATGAAGCAGGGCTACTCAATAGTCATTTTACATTGGCCGTCGAGTACAGTAGGAGTATAGTGGACAAGCACTGGCACGAATATCACATTCACCTTTCTTTTTATCCTAGAATGCCCTATAAGGCTATTTGACAATGTGCTTTTTTAACCTAAACAACCACTTTATGATTAATGGTGTTCATCAGAGGTCTTATAGTGCTCATCATAGTCTTAAAAAGGTTGTCCAGGTTTGTCACAAAAGTCTGTAGTCACTCTACTTTGTGAATTCTCACATCGAACGCAGTGCTGTGAGGATTTTCCAATGCTAGTGTTAGGTTCAATAATAAGAAATGTTCACTAGTTGCCTGCTCCTGGTCTAATTTGTATTGATCAGTGCGCACTAAAGAAATCACAACAGACACACAGTCGGATGTAACCTCTCTTTGACCAAATATATGCCACAGCTCCAAGAGGGCAAGAGAGAGAGAGAGCTTTATTGACTCAAACATGGGTTCATATATCCCCTGTAAGGGGCTCGGTCAGCTGTACAATGAGAGTGATCGGATGTATTCCATTGGTTAGTGGGTTGGACAATGGGCGTCATTGTGGGCGGATCTATGAGGTCTAGTGTTGAGCGATACTGCTCGGGATCGAAAAATATC
>VIAB01013740.1:40011-52778 GCA_009801035.1 Oophaga pumilio
CCGGCGGCCATCTTGTATCCGGGGTCCTGCAGGGAAGAGGCCTTTAGAACAGCGTGGTCACATCGCGCTGTTCTGAGTGCCTCAGGGGAGCATGCAGGGAGCCCCCTCCCTGCGCGATGCTTCCCTGTGCCCCGGTACACCGCGATCATGTCTGATCGCTGTGTGCCAGGGGTTAATGTGCCGGGAGCGGTCCGTGACCGCTCCTGGCACATAGTACCGGGTGACAGCTGTGATAATCAGCTGACACCCAGCGGCAATCAGCTGCGCTCCTCCCGGGAGCGCAGCTGATCGCCTTGGACGTATTATCCCGTCCATGGGCAGATTGGCAAGGGTTTTATGGACGGGATAGTACATCCAATGGCAGAGAGGGCTTAAAATGACCAATAATACCACATACCAGAGACAAATACTGTCACACCATGGCCGGACCACATATTACCACAACATAGTGACCGAATAGTACCACATACAAGGAACAAATACAGCCACATCATGACTAGACCACATATTACCACCATACAGGGACCGAATACTACAATACTGATCATTAATAACAAACCACAATACTAATAGTACCATAAGTGCCATTATATGCAGGAGCTCTGTATGTAGTGTACAGTGTACAGTACAGGTAACACAGGAATCATGGTGACATTATATACAGGAGCTCTGTATATGGTGCATAGTGTACAGGTAATACAGTGATCACCGGTGACGTTATACACAGGAGCTCTGTATATAGTGTCAGTGTACAGGTAATACAGTGATCACCATTGAGAATATACACAGGAGCTCTGTATGTATTGTCAGTGTGCAGGTAATACAGTGATCGACAATGACATTATACACAGGTGTTTTCTATATGGTATATAGTGCACAGGTATTACAGTGATCACCAGTAACATTATACATAGGAGCTCTGTATATAGTGTATAGTGTACAGGTAATACAGGGATCACCAGTGAGATTATATAAAGGAGCTCTATATATAGTGTATAGGTAATGCAGTGATCAGTAGTGATCTTATATAAGTAACTCTGTATATAGTGTATAGTGTACAGGTAATATAGTGATCACTAGTGACATAATGCACAGGAGCTCTGTGTATAGTGTATAGTGTACAGGGCATACAGTGATCAACAGTGACATTATACACAGGAGCTCTGTATATAGTATATAGTGTAAGTGTTCAGGTAGTACACTGACTTACCAGTAACATCTCTAGTTGAAGTCCTTCATCTTTCTTTTCTTCATTCAGCGCAGACCGCCATCACTTCTTCCAGCCAGGATTCTTCTTTGCATAAAATAACACAGCTATGTAGAGCACCACTTAAAGAACACATTCCCCACTTTTTCCCCAACTACTACACTATGCAACTGAATGCTTACGTACACCTACCATTAATATATAATTAGTTATTATGCCACCCACCATTCCAAATATAAATTGTAATACAACACTGCCCCCATTAACTACAAATAGCCACTTTCCCCACCCAATAAATATATAAATTAATTAGAACCTGTGCTCTTTTCCCAATTCATTTTCAGACACACTCCTGCATCCTTAACGCCCCCTCTCGCTCCCGCAATTCATTATATTTACAAGCTGCCCTCTGCTCCAATTCATTATATCATGTCCTCTCTCTCCTACCCACACCCTCAATTCATTATCGTTTACTCTCTCCCATCCCCAGTCCCAATTTTTAATTTGCTCTTCCCCACTCTATATTCATTATCATTTGCTCTCTCTCCACCATCAATTATCAGTTGCTCTTCCTCACTCTCAATTCATCATCATTTGCTCCACACACCCTTAATTCATTATTATTTGCTATACCCCACCCTCAATTCATCATTATTTGCTCCCCTGCCCCCAAGCTAAAGTCATCATTTGCTGTTCCCCACCTCCAATTCATCATTATTTGCCCTTTCCGAACCCCCCAAACTCAAGTCATCATTTGCTGTCCCCAGTTCCCCACCCTCAAGTCATCATTTGCTGTCTACCATCCCCCACACTTAATTGATCATTTGCTATCCCCACCCTGAATTCATCATTATTTGTACTCCCCATCCTCTATATATCATCATTCATTGTCCCCCATACTTAATTCATCATCACTTTCTTTCCCTAAGCCCATTTAATTCATTTTATTTAAAAAAAAGTTTTCATACTTGCCCCTTACCACAATCCCTTGCAGGCGCAGCTCCATTTCTAGTGTCCTCTTGGAGAGTGGCGCTTATATACCGCCGCATATCCAAGACATCATTGCTTATGCGCCATCAGTGCGTCACAGACAAAGTGGAGGGAGTCTCTTGGATCTGCACGACTGTTCCATTATTAAACCCTGGGGCCCAGTGAACCGAAGCACAAGAGTGGGTGTCCAGGCCCCCCCATTTACTTCTGCTCATCAGGCCCCATACAACAGTAAAGGCAGCAATGCACTGATGGGAGCCCTGAGTAAGCATAATAAATAAACTTATTATATAAATTCAATGTAGAAGTTTGTACGTCAATGGTGCCTGTACTTTTAGACAACTTGATCTCATTTGTTAGATAATGTGCTAAATATGTAATCAACAAATCACAATTTTTTGATCATGTAGTTTTGCTCCTCAACATTCACTCCAACATACCATCCACTAAGTCTCTCCTTACTGTCTGCTATGCATTACCTGTGATCAAGTGTAATCTTTAGTCTTTAGCAGCAATCTTGACCTGTCTGCACTACTGTCTGGTCAAACTACACACAGGCAGAACAGAAAGGTAAAGTTTGAGTTCAGGGCAGTCAAGCCAATAAACAATGTCAGGTGCAATGCATGTTTGGAAGTGTTGGAAGGGATATTCTAACATCTAAAGTGCTGGCAGAACACTGATGAAAAGGAAGTAGTCTCTCAAAGTTATAGGACTTGTGAAAATTGATAGTTTCTGGACATATTAGGCTGTGTTTCCATGATCAGGAAACACAGCGCTTTGGATGGAGCGGAAAGTCCGCTCCGCCCAAAGCCCTGCCCACTAGTGAACGCACGGTCAATCCGGATGTATTCATTAAACACATCCGGAATGACCGCAGCGCTACATAGTGCTGTGTTATTTCCCTTGCGGCGACGCAGCGTCGCCGCAAGGGAATAGTACATGCTGCGATCTAAAAAGACGCGCCGCATGTCCAGAAACGCAGGTCTTCCGCCTGCGTGTTTTTAAGCATAGTGGAGACGGGATTTCTTGAAATCCCCTCCACTATGCTGTAACATCTGGACGCTGCGTGTTTCACGCTGCGCCAGCGCACAGCGTCAAACACGCAGCAATTACTGAGTGTTTCCTGACCGTGGAAACACACCCTTAGACTGGTATTTGTCCCAAAAAGAAATTTTAAACTTTGCTGTGCAGTATGAGGACTGTAGGACTACGTTTTTCTTAAAGTTTTAGCCAGAATGGAAAGTATCATGTTAGGTGGGCTGCACTGCAGGAATAACGGAGCCTTGGTGTTCTGAAAAAGTTTTTTTTTAATAACCAATGGGTTCGGCACCAGAACTGCGCCTTTTTTAAGATGTGAAAACCAAATGTACAACATACATTACCAGTGAGCTTTAAAAAGGCTAAATAGATAATAGATAATATAATAGATATATGGAGAGATAGATAGATAGATAGATAGATAGATAGATAGATAGATAGATAGATAGATAGATAGATAGATAGATAGATAGATAGATAGATAGATAGATAGATAGATAGATATGGGATAAATAGATACTTATGGGATAGATAGATAGATAGATAGATAGATAGATAGATAGATAGATAGATAGATAGATAGATAGATAGATGATAGATAGATTTTTACTGAAGATATAGATATGCACTCTTGTTTCCTACTGATCTGTGGCTGTTTATCCGATCCTCTATTCCTCCAAAGGCGGCATTACTCATCTATGTTTAATGATGTCTAAATAATTCTTTATGATGTCCTTTCATATACAATCCTTTATTCATGTATATTTAATTATACGGACTTGCATGCCTTTCAGAGCTTTACATTACTGCTTTTCTTTTCTTTGTATTGTTGATAAAGTATCTTCAGTGCCAGATACTGTATGACTGGCTTCTTTTATCTATTGGTTTGACAACCTATATAAGATAGTAAGATGATCTTGACTTGATTCTCGATCCTATAAATTGTTCCCTAATACTCAGCATGTGCTGGGGATATAAGTCACATATGGAGTCCTTGTACCTTATGAAATCATGACTCTGCCAGGCTACGGTCACATTCTTGGCTTTCTATTAACTTCTAATATGACCTTTTTAGAGAGTTCACCATTCTATGTGAAAAATATTTGACAGATTGTCTTCAAATGTCTCCAGATATGTTTAATTGCAAAATATCAGTCACATGTGGGTGTGATTGCCATTGTCCAGGATTTTAAGAAATGAACGTAATAGCAGAAAATGTTCTGAAAAAAATCTCACCAATGATAGCTCTTTTAGCCTCATCTGGCTAGAGCAGTGAAGCAATAGGAATAATAGTCCAACATTATCCAAAACACAGATTGTTATCTAAACAGGACAATATTTTCTTCTAGTGCCTTAACAAGACAGGTCAAGGTGATGCCTTTGCCTTTCCATCTGTGGTATAAGTCTATTACACATTTAAAATAATGCTTTTTACATTTACCTGTGTCCAAAATGAGTCAATAATGTAACTAAACCAGAGATTGCTGAAGCTAAAGAAAGGACTGGTCTGCTTATAATCACTTCTATTCCCCACATGGACCTGACCAACAGCCAACTTTGAGGAGCACTTATCTCAAGTACTTTGGTACTGTAATACCTGTCCATTACTCGTATTCTTCCTCTGTTCTGTCCTTTCTTGTTAGCTCCCCAATACTTTGCACAGTTCGAGTTTACAGCCAAACTCATTTAAGATTAATGTAAAAGTTTTTTGAGATCAAAGCCAAGAATTAGAGTATGCAGATATTAGACTGTATTAGTTTCTGGATAATGTTCAACTTTTTATTGCTTCTCGAGAACAGACATTGTATAGGAGATATGTATCCTTTGTAATAGGGTCTAAGAAATGCTGAATCTACAAATGTGATTGAAAATCATTTCTTTTTACCCCATGAATATACGTGCTCTGAGACTTTACTGTGTTCAATATTAAAAAGTCAATATAAAAATGAAGTTAATCTAAAAAACATTGGGGTCCATTGTTTTTCAATACATAGCCTATATTTTACTTGACTTCTTTCAATACATAATATATTCCAGAGCCAGATTTGCTATTGTGCAGACTCAGAACAAGGAGGGAATGCAGGGCAATTTTCACAAGCGTTTTTCAGGTTCTTTAATAAAGACACCCCTTTCTGATCAGCTGTTTAAAGAGGCTTTTACACTAAAACAATTTGGCCCAACAGTCCATACTAAACAATTGATGGATGTACAAAATGTTTGGCTGAACTAGTTGCACAGGGATCCATTGGGGCAGAGGGTTTAGTCGAAGTGACTGTATCTCAATTGCAGATTGTCCACCATATCAGAATGCTGGTGGGGAGGGATCCCAGCATCTTTTATTCTCAGTAGGTGCCTTCATACTTAGCTAATTAGATATTTTCATCATTTGAAAAATGGTCTTCTCCAGGATTCAAACTCACAGCCTCTAGCATGGGAGGCTGTAATTCGCGATCAGGTCAAATTATGTTATATTTCAAGCAGAATAAATTACTATTTGAATGATATGATGGCTAATTTGTTTATTTAGTAGTGAGGGACCATTAAAGGGAACCCGTCATCTGATTCATGCTGCCCGAACCCCAGACAGCAGGAATCAGACACTTACTGTATTATTGCAGCTGTGCATGTCTGAAACATGAAAACATCATTTAAAAAGGAGACTGTATCTTGAATGACTACTTCATTCAATCAGTCCCTCACAGAATCTTCTCGCCACTTTTCTACACTGACAGCTGACATGTCTCTCTCTACTAGAGATTAGCCAACCCAAACTTAAAAGTTCGGGGTTCGTACCAGACAGTTAGTGTCCGATGCTAAACTCCGAACATGGACTTCTCCCGAAAGTCAGTTTTGATGTTCGGAATGTTCCGGGGGAAGACCTGCAGGAGAGAAAAAGAATATTTTCCTGCTCCAAAGTTCGGGTTCTCATTGTTTTTAGTGGGGTTCGGGTACATTTCTGGTACCTGAACTGAACTTTGGACTCAAGTTTGGGTTGGGTACCAGAACCTCAACTTCTACGGGTCCACTCATCCCTAGTCTCTTCGCTACAGCGTTTCAGAGAATAACATGCAGAGCTGCAATAACACAGCCAGTTTCTGATTCAAGCTGCACGTGGTTTGGCAGCATGAATCAGGTAACAGATTCCTTTTTATGTACAAAACTGGGAAACTTACACTTGAGGAACCAGAGTGAAATATATCAGCCCTGGTATGGATACTGGTGCATTCTTTTCACAAACTATGAAAGTTTGCTTGGAGTGTCACTTTAAGGAAAATATATGGTAAATGGAAGTAAATGGGAATAGGGGTTTGGGGAATCAAGAAACAATTCTCAGCTACTATCACTTTAAATTTATTTAAATAATTTAGAGTTTGGAAGTTTAGAAGTTCCACTCCATGGCTTCTTTAATAATAGCTCAATCAGGATAGTCGGAATTGAATCTATTAGAATGAGCAAGAGAGTTGAAAATTCTTAAATTAATGTGTCGCCAATTGTTCTGCTAAGACAGATCACTCTGAGAGTGAATGCCAATGAGGAAAAAGTGAGAGCTGAAATGAACAGCTGCCAGACAGAGTGAAAAATTCCTTGCAGTACAAGAATAGATGAGAAATAGAGGTGAAGTAACTGACTTTATTCTGCGCTGTTGTAGCTAAAATCAGGAAAGGAACATCTACTCCTTGTACAGAAAGTGATAGATGCTTGTGATGTCCATGCTCCAAGTGTGGTCAAAGCTATAGGATAAAAGTCAACCATTTTTTGATCTATAATACTCATTAATTCACCAATTTCCAATTAAAAAATTATTAATTTTTCAACGGAACATTTGGCGTTTGTCAGAAAAGTCTCTTACTTCTCATGTATGAACATAGGTGAAGCTGAGGAGGTGGTAGTTGAACCCACACCCTAGTGCCTGAAGAGACCCAAAGGTCCCTCTGCCACATTAGTGGGGCATTAGTTCAATAAATCACACTTGGTCGGTGGTCCCTTACAGAACTAATACTGAGGGTTGGGCCTCGGACTGGACAGGAACAATCTATCCTTCTATAGGTCCACTTCAGATTGGACCTATAGAAATCTGAAGAATCTACCCAATGTGTTTTCTCGGCTTTAGGCTGGGTTCATATTGCGCTAGGGCAGTCCATTAGACGTGTAACGCAGTCCGTTAATGCTGCCATTGACCCCCATTGTCGGGCGCATCGCGACGCATGCCGTAAAGCGGCATGCGTTCACGATGTGCCATCATTCAGTGACGGAGCCTCGGACGTATGCTGCAGCGTCTGGGCTCCGTCACCGCTAGCACAGATGAATCATCTGCTGATTCATCTGCGCTAGCGGGTATAGCATAACGCGATCGCGCTATGCTATACCGTTACCAGCCCGTCAACGCTATGTGTTGAACGGGCTGGTAAAACGTAATGTGAACCTAGCCTTACTTATAGAGGACTGTGGAACCAAGATACACCAGTATTAATTAAATAACAAAATACTGTGGTGCAAGTATGAGCATTTCATAGCACTTTGATGTAGCATAATACTGTTATTATAGTGGGTTACCCACCATAATGTCCATTGGATGAAGGTCATTTTAATAGTAATGACTACAGAAAATTTGACTTGTCTGATCATACGCATTTTTAAAATGTCAATTTTGTGTAATTTAAAATGACGTGATGATCACTTTCCAAGCATGCTTTGACCCCAATCTGTCCAACCATGAGATATTTTGCTAATAATTTATCACATTGTAGCCAAAAAAAAAGTTCTCTTAAAATGGGATTATCCAACCTGATTAGCTACACTTCAAAGGAAGAACAGAGTGGTCAGCGCATCCAAGAGTGGGCTAATGCTGCTAAGCAAGAGGTAGGAAAATGAACGTGGAAATTAGATATGTAATGAAATTTAGTTCTTAGTAGCCTTTGATCAAATATATGACCACATTCCAATTTTAGGTCATCCTCATTCAAATGAGTTCCTAGCCTTTTTTTTCTTGTGTATTACGTTACAATTGGAAACATTAAAGGAGGGTTACACATTAAGCAAATGAAGGTTATTGTTTCTAGTATAAAAATAATGCAATTTTCTAGTACATTTTGTGTATCAGTTCCTCACGGCTGATAAAATATCTGCTTGTATTTAGTCACTAGCAAACATTGTTGTTTAGTGGCAGTAGAGAGATTAGGGTTCTTTCACATGTTTAGCGTTCCCGTTGGGGCTTACGTCCAAACTACTACGTGTGAGTGTCCACCTCCAGTAGACGTGTACTCCAGAAAATGATGAACAACAGAGAACACGGTGACTCCGTCTGCACCCTTATAGTAAATGGCCCTATCGGAGCATACGCCCAAAACCCGTTTTGCATAAGGTTCGGACATAAGCCCTGACGTGACCACTGAACATGCAAGATGAAAGCAGTCCTCTGATGTATATACTGACCCACAAACCAGTGTCGAGCACATATGAGTCCACCACTGGGATAGAATGAATGAAACCATGTTGGCTCCTGTTTAGTTACAAGAGGAAAACGTAAAAACAATTAGGAATAAATTTCAAACTACACGATGTTTACTTAGAAACAAGGAAAACTAATATCGGCAATTGCCAAAAGCTGCTTTTGATTAGAAATGGATCTGTCAGAGTTTTTGATGGCAAGAATAGGGCACCCTTAGCTATTTGTCATTAAAATTACCGAAACCCCTAGTAATTTAACATCTTTGTTCCAAAAGAGTCATAATCATAATTGACTTCCAAATAAATGTTATCAAACCATCTGCTACATCACATACAAGCAAACTAAACAGGAGAGGACCAGGATGTTACCCTTGAATTCATCCCTTAGAGCTGTTCTCTCTCTGGTCCATGTTGAGTGTGATACACACCATGTCACCAAACAGCACAGTGAGTATCTGTAGCCCTCTATACAGGCCCACTCACTGATTCCAAGATTGTAGACACCTGTGATGCTAATTAGTGGACACACCTTGATTTAACATGTCCCTTTTGTCACATTATTTCAGGGGTACCATCATTTCTGTCCACGACTATTTCATGAGTTTTGTTTTTTTTTTTAATTCTGTGGAAGCATGGTTGAAAAGCAATGTCTGACTTTTATTTGTTCATTTTCATAGATTTTTGATTTATTATTACTTATTTCAGATTCAAGTTATTTCTGTCACCATTGTGGGTTTTTCTGTCATTAAAAAAGGGGTACCAACAATTTTGACCACTTGTGTAGATGGCCTTTAAGATTAAAATAAATGTGAGCTTGGGACCTCCCCTTAAAGCTGAGTTATATTACATAATCTAGATATAGAATCAATTTGTTAGTGTTCACAGAATGAAGAAATGCTGATGTAATTCATATTTTTTTCTTGTTACAGTGCCTTCTTTTTGGGGATTGGTAAATTCAGCCTGGAATCTGTGTGCAGTTGGTAAGAGGCAGTCACCTATCAACATAGAAACCAGCCATATGATATTTGATCCATTTTTAACATCGCTACGTATAAACACGGGTGGACGGAAGGTAAAAACTTGGTTTTCAGTGCCAATTTGTAGAGAAATACAGATAATGTTTTGAATGTTGTACAAAGCTCTTTACACATTGTCTAAATAATGGTTCAATGTATTTTATCAAAAATTGAAACTTAAACCCAACATTGATCCTTATTTGATTTTCAGTTGCAAAATTCTGTAATATTTTATTTCATGTTCTGTTGTGATAGGGGTTGAAGATTCATTTTTATGATGTAGACCCAAATCCCCTGCTCCCCCATGGAAATGATTGCAGCCCCCAGTTTACTATTATATGAAACTTTCTAAGAAAGGTTTATAAACCCCCACTGAAGTGAATAAATAAATTCATATTTACAGTAAGTTCTGCTGCTCCCCCCAGTGGCTACAGTGGTTACTGCAGACAACCAGAATTGTGACCACCATGGCTGTGTGAGGAAAGGCAGGGGATTTGTAATTAGTTGATAGTGAATAGACCTTCACTTCTTCAGGTGAATATTTCCAAAGTGTAAGGTAAGAGGAATATTACAAAAGAGGAACGACTAATCATTGGTGAGGATTAAGCGGTGAACGGTTAGTGTAATCTACGGACATGTGTAGCCCTTCAGAACTACTCTTTCCCAATCCATATTGATCATATTGATTATAGAAATTGTGCCCATTTAAACAGGAGTTGTATCTGTTTCTGATGTATCCAAATCTTTCATACAATTCATTTAAAATTTAGAAGACTAAGGTTTTAGAAAAGTGCAACGATTAAATACCGGTGTACCATGCAAGCATCATGGATTATCAAAATGTGTTAGCTTAGCAAATAAAAATTAAATGAATAATTATTGTATATGTAGTGTTTGTTAGCTGGCAAATCCTGCACTGTTGGATTTATTTCTTTCTGATCTCTTTCATGGCATGGTGTGGCTGATCCAATAGGCATAGCTTTATGGGGTTTTTCTGATATTATAAACATATCGATGGGGGGAGCAGAGGTGTATCTAGGTTTTCTGGCACCTGGGCAAGAATTGAGATTGGCGCCCTCCCTCCCCCTCCCAAGCATATATGTGATTTGCACACTTAGTCGCATACCGACGAGCTGCTTTCCCTAATTCTCTGAAGAACTGAGAGAAGAAGGAGGAGAAGCACATTGTCACATTACTGTAAGTATGAAAATCGCTTGAGTGAATTGGCCATGTGAGGATTACTGGAACCAACAAGCAGAGCTGAATCCTGACAGTGAGTATATTACACGCTGTTAGAATTGGCATGCTTCAGGGCTTCATTTTATAGTTAAAGGGTTTGAGATGAAAGTCTGCAGTCACTCTATGTTCAAAACAAGTTGCCTATTCCAGCAGAAGGCACAGTCTTGTAACATTTTACAGGAAATGACAATTTGTCCACTTCCTCCACTTTGCTGTCAGTTCTCGCTGCACATTACATGCTCTACGGCAGTAGCCTGCAAGTCTCGCAATGATGTACTCTGCTGGGTCTCTCAGATTTTCACTCACCAACCTTTCTCTTTTCTCAAAGGGCTGTCACCCTTTTGGTCTTGCTTCTGTAGGGTGCCTGGGCGCAAACTCTGTCTGGCTCCTCATGCTTTCACACCGAAGCCTCACATGGCCTCACAGACTGATCGGCGGATAGATCATTACAACTGGCAGAGTGCTTTGGTTCTCACGCTGTCATACAGATGACAGCGTGTGAGCTAGCAGCTGTGACTAGCGGTAAAAAGGTTACCGCCGTTCACAGTCGCCGGTTGATGAGAGAGTACTACTCTTATCAGCGTACGCCTGCTGTTTTTGATAACAGCGAGAGATGGCTAGGCTGATGAGAGTATTCATCAGCCAGCGCTTGTGCTCTAAATAATTAAAAAAAGTAAAAATGATGTGGATTCTCTTCTATTTTTGATAGCCAGCATAGGCGAAACTGACAGCTGCGGCTGCAACACTCAGCTGTCAGCTTTATCATGGCTAGTTGGTTATCAAGAATAGAGGGGTCACATGCTGTTTTTTTTATTAATTAAGTAAATGGTATTCTCAGACTGGTAAGGGGCCATGTAAATTGCCCCCCAGCCTAAAAATAGCAGCCCACAGTTGCACCAGAAAAGGTGCATCAATTAGATTCTGTCTTTTTTCCCTGTTCTTCCCAATTGCTCTGGAGCAGTGGCAAGTGGGGTAATAGGTTTGGGGTTGATGTCAGTTGTTTTATGGCCGCTGATACAAAGCTCAGGGGTTAGAAATGGAGAGGCATCTATAAGATACCCACACTACTAACTCCAGAGTTAAATTGTAAAAAAACACAGCCAGAATAAAATCCTTTATTAAAAAAAATACACTGACACCTTTATTTGAAATAAAAATAAAAAAGCGAAGTTATACTCACCTTTACCCCTAATCCACTGAAACCCATATCCCCTATAAAAGATAAAAAATAATAAAACACCATAATCCTCACCTGTCTAAAGAGTAGATAACCCTCCAATGTCCATGTCACCTGTAAAAGACAATAAGTAATAACCATATTTCTCATCTGTCTGACTATAATCCTTCTCTGTCCCACAAAGATCTGGATGATTTGGTAGCCATTTCTTTCATTTTTTTTACTTATTAACAAGTACAGTAAAATACACACCCAAGGTAACTTAAGTTCACAGCCTCCAGGTGTTGCAGCAACTGGAAACTTCAGTAACCTTAAAATGTCCCTCAAAGTTTCCCATGAGGTTTCTGGGTCTCGCAGCTGCTGGGAGACCTGGTGGCTGTGAACTCTGGTTTCCTGAAGGTTACTTGAGTTCAAGCCACCGGGTCTCATGGTAGCTCCAGTGCCAGATGGAGTGCCGATTGCTGGACTCACAGGCACTCATCAGTCCGGCACCGTACTTGCAAACTAAGAGAAACCGCTGCTAAGAACTCAGGTGACCTTACTGTTCTTGTTAATAAATAAAAAAATCTCACCCTTAGCCTTGCTCTTCCCACTTGCCCTGTGGGGGTGGCAACTACCGTATATACTCATGTATAAGCCGACCCGTGTATAA
>VIAB01013743.1:42865-65216 GCA_009801035.1 Oophaga pumilio
TTTGGCCATGACTGTAGTACAGTGTGTGCAGCTTACTGTTCATGAGTTTACCGTATTTCTCCTTCGCCTCATTGGGGGACACAGGACCATGAGTGTTATGCTGCTGCCACTAGGAGGCTGACACTAAGTGAATACAAAAGATTAGCTCCTCCTCTGCAGTATACACCCACACGCTGGCTCCCGCCGAACCAGTTCATGCTTAGTGTCCGTAGGAGGCACATGGGTCTGGTCTTCACATCACAATTTTTTATGTTCAATTTTTTTCTTTTTACGTTTTCAAGGATTACAGGAGCAACGAATCCCTTCAGGGTTCCAATCTCCCCAAACCAACAACAGGCTGGAACGTGGAGTGTCGCCTCCACGTACCCCTCCTTCACCATTGAAAGGTGTGCCTGAGCTCTCTTTAGGGGTGACGGGTCCCTTCAGGGCACCGATCTCCCCACACCAACAACAGACGGGAACATGGAGTGTCGCCTCCGTGAACCCACTTCTGGAGCCAGGCTTATTACATCCGGACCAATAGTCCTGTCCCATCCTGGGGGAATTAACCCCTAGGATGTACAGAGGCACTGATGGCGTCCGTGCAGCCCCCACTGCATCACCACTGACAAACAGCGGTGATGGAAGGAGGCGGATGGTCCCTCTCCACCTCTTTGACAAAGGGACGGTGGATGGGAGGGTTCCTTCATGTCCACGCTGCAGCAGCTAGCCTGGTTGCAGAGCAGTCCGGGTGGAAGAATGGGCCCTGCGCTTCAACTTCTCCGGGGAAGTGTGGCCCGGGTCATGGCTGTGCAGGAGGGCCGCAATCTCCGTCAGCTAGAGACCCTCTCCGGGCATGTTCCGGCCGGTGCAGAAAATTTAGGCCCCGGCTTTGACCTGTGCTGGGCCGTACCCGGAAACTCTGCCCACTGGGCCGTGCCAGCGGCTCCGCCCACACACTTGGTGCTTCTCGCTCAGGGCGAGACTGCTTCTGCTATTCCCGGTGGTAATTTTTTTTCTTACTGGCCGCCTCTGCACGTGTAGCACGGTGATTTTTCTCTGCCTGCATTCTCATTCCTGCAGCTCCCGGCGGACATCCGACATAATCCTGCCAGATTTCTACTGGAGTGGTCTGTGCAGAGGAGCGCAGGGCACCAGGAGGACCATCTCACAGGACCTGGGTAAGAGCTGAGCTGCGATACCAATTCACAGGCATCTCATTGGCATTTCTCTGCAGTATTTCACTAGGGTTTAGCCACGACCCTCTCTATTGGGGTACTTAGCCGTGTCAGGACATACTGGGATACACCATGTCACTCTCTAAGACATCAAAGAGGGCTAACAAAACACATACAGTGTTCGTCACCTCATGTACCACCTGTCAGACTTCGTTACCACGGGGACAGAGTACGCCACTCTGCAAAGCTTGTGATCCAGAATTTGCTCAGCAGCCCTCCACCGCGACCGACCCCAGTGTACCTAGCCCCCCTGAATGGGCTACGTCACTGTCACAGTCAATGGCTTCACTAGCTAAAGCTATTGAGTTCCTTCAAGATCCCTACATTGGTTGTGGCATTCTTCTGCCTGTCTTAGAGGGTTCCTCTACCACACGGGAACCGTCGGCTTGCAGGGGCCGTTCCCAGTAAAAAGATACACAGGCATCTAGAAAATGGGCCCATAGCATGTCTCCTGGGCCCTCTCGCGCCTTGGCATCCGTGAGCTCCATTTCTCGCTCTCCTGTCTCCTCTCCAGGGGTTCGCAGAGAACAGAACTCCCGAGTATGAGTCTGACGGGCCCCTCGACCTGGACTCACCGGATTATCAGGCGACAGTGGATAGTCTCATAGATGCAATCAACCAGACGTTGAAGGTTGACAAGGACTCAAATTCTTCCCCTGATCACGTGGTGTCCTTCAAGAGGACCAAATAGGGTTTTCTCCTCATAGGGTTTTCTCCAACCATCCTAAGTTTCAGGACATTGTTCGGCGGCATAGGGAGCGACCGGACGAACACTTCACAGGTGAAAAACCTCTGGAGGCAAGATACCCTTTTTCATCGGATCTGCGGAAGGAATGGGCTGAATCCCCTCCAGTTGATCCACCTGTATCCCACTTGGCCACCAATACCTTCCTGTCCTTACCAGATGGTTCCTCCATTAAAGTACCTACAGACCGTCAGAGAATCTCGCCCGCTCAGTTTTTGAGGCCTCAGGCTTGGCACACTCTCCCTCGTTTGCTGCGACTTGGGTAGCCAAAGCTATGGTTTCTTGGGCAGATACCCTGACCAGAACCATTCAGGGTAGTAACCTTCCCCAGGAGGCAGCGGATCTGGCCAATCAGATCTCTCTGGCCGGAGACTATTTGGTGCACGCTTCTCTGGATGCGGCTAACTGTGCTGCACTTACAGCCTCAAACGCCATCACCATCAGACGAGCACTGTGGCTCAGGGAATGGAGAGCGGACTCTGTGTCCAAAAAGTCCTTAATGTCTCTGCCTTATCAGAGTGGGCGTATATTTGGAGAAAAGCTGGATCAGCTTATCTCTGACGCTACAAGAGGAAAGAGTAAATTCCTCCCCCCCAGCAGATTAGGCGACCTTTTTCGCCGTCAGTAACAGATGCGTTTCCGGTCCTTTCACGGCAATCCCGGTTGGATCTCTACAACCACCTCCTCCGGATCGGGGCGCCTCTCCCGTATAGACAAAGTTCCCCGGGTTTCGTACAGGACCAACCAGTCCTGGAAGAGCCGACCCAAACAATCCTGATCTAAGGTATCCAGATCCCATAGATTCTCGGCTCAATGACTCGTGGCATTATCCGGTAGACACCAGCAGAGTAGGTGGTTGTCTACTTCTGTTTCGTCATGTCTGGCTCTCCGTCGTTCATGACAAATGGGTCAGGGACCTGGTGTCCTCCGGTTACATAATAGAATTTTCTTCCCACCCTCCGGCACGGTTCTTCCCCTCTCGCTCTCCCCCCCCAAGTCAGAGGCGCAGGCACGGTCTTTTTACCGAGCCATCGATTCGCTACGCCAAAGCGGAGTCATTATTCCGGACCTAGAAAACGAGAAGTTCGAGGGGTTCTGCTCGAACTTATTCGTAGTTCCGAAGAAGGACGGAACAGTGCAGCCCATTCTGGACCTGAAACTCCTAAACAAGTTTGTCAGGGTCCGACACTTGAGGATGGAGTCCCTCCGTTCCGTCATCCTCTTTGTGGAGAAGGGGGGGAGTTCCTAGCATCCATCGATATCAGGGATGCCTACCTTCATATTCCAATTTTTTTTTTTTCCCCTCACCATAAGTTCCTGCGCTTGAGGAGCATCTCCAGTTCACAGCATTGCCCTTCGGGCCCACCACAGTTCCCAGAGTCTTCACAAAGGTCATGGCGGCCGTCATGTCCATTCTGCACTCTCGGAGCATGGTCTTTTTTCTATAATTGGATGACCTCCTAGCCAAGGGCCCATCATTCCAAGCCTGTGTGGAGTTCATCTGTATCACTTTGGATACACTTTCTCGCCTTGGCTGGCTAATAAATTTACCCAAGTCTTCCCTAGTTCCAGATCAGCAGATATCCTTTTTAGGAATGACCCTGGACTCCTCCCGACGGTTGGTGATTCTCCTTCGAGACAAGGTCTTAGTACTTCAACAGATAGCCCGGGCACTTTGTCGCCCATATCCTCATTCCATCCGTTTTGGCATGGGAGTCCTGGGCCAGATGGTAGCAGCGATGGAAGCTGTCCCCTGCAGCATGCGCTGCTGGCGGCCTGGGACAGAAACCCATTATCCCTCGACCAGCTGTGCCGCCTGTCTCCGTGGGTTAAGCAGGCGCTCAGGTGGACGTTACGGTCTTCTCTCACCCAGGGGAAATCCTTTTTTCCAGTTCAATGGCTGATGGTCACCACTGATGCCAGTCTTCTCGGCTAGGGAGCTGCCTTTCGTCATTGTGCTGCCCAGGGGCGCTGGTCACCTCGGAAGTCGCACCTTCCGATCAATGTCCTGGAAATTCGGGCGATTCAGTTGTCCCTGCAGCGGTTCCATCACCTCCTGGCGGGTCGTCCCATCCGCATACAATCGGACAACGCCACGGCTGTGACATATATCAACCATCAAGGGGACACCCACAGCAGGGCGGCAATGCACGAGGTGGAACACATTCTCTGCTGGGCCAAGAGGAACCATTCAGTCATCTCAGCAGTGCACATTCCAGGCGTGGAAAACTGGGCGTCAGACTTCTTCAGCCGTTAGGGTCTCGCCTCAGGAGAGTGGTCACTCCATCCGGAGGTCTTCCAACAGATCTGTTGCCGCTGGGGGACTCCGGACATGGATCTGATGGCATCAAGACTAAATGCCAAGGTGCCCAAGTTTATAGCTCAGTCCTGGGATACAGAGGCCATTGGGGTGGGTCCTTTCTTGGCATCAGTTTTGGCTTCTGTACGTGTTTCCCCCACTTCCATTACTCCTGAGGGTCATCAGGAACATCAAGGCGGAAGGAGTTCCAGGGAACCTAGTCGCTCCGGACTGGCCACGCTGGGCGTTGTACGCGGAACTGGTGCAGCCCGCCGTCTACGTTCCCTGGCGACTACCGGATCGACCAGATTTACTCTCCCAGGCTCGATTTTCCACCAGAAATTAGGGGCCCTGTGTTTGACAGCCTGGCCGTTGAATCCTGGGTCCTAACCCAATCTGGGTTCTCCCAATAGGTGGCTTCCACCATGATTAACGCTCGGAAGCCTGTATTGGTTAGCATCTATCACCGCACCTGGAAAACTTTCTTCGCATGGTGCAGAGACAGGTCGTCCTCCTCGTCTTTTCCATTCCCACCATTTTAGAGTTCCTTCAGACCAGTTTGGAATCAAGCCTACCGCTTAGTTCTCCCACAGGCCAGATCTCTGCCTTATCTGTTTTGTTACAGTGCAGGATCGCTTCCAAGCTGCAGGTGAGGACATTCATTCAAGGGGTCTCCCATGTAGTACCCCCCCATAGAGTGCCGTTGGATGCCTGGGACCTTAACTTGGTCCTGGGGATGCTACAGGAGTCTCCCTTCGAGCCGTTGCAGGACGTCTCTCTGACACACCATTTGTGGAAGGTTGCCTTTCTTGTCGCGGTGACATCAATCAGGCAGGTTTCAGAGCTAGCTGCATTGTCCTGTCGAGCTCCTTTCCTAATTTTCCACCCGGACAATGTGATTCTCAGGCTGTCCCCGTCCTTCTTGCCTAAGGTTGTTTCCTCCTTTCACCTTAATGAGGACATTGTCCTGCCCTCGTTTTGCCCGGCACCTGTACACAGTGTTGAGCGGGCTCTTCACACTCTGGATCCGGTGAGAGCTCTCAGACAGTACATCTCACGGACGGTGTCTTTCTGTAAGACGAGCGCCTTTTTTGTTCTTCCTGAGGGTCACAGGAAGGGGCTCGCCGCTTCAAAGTCCACAAAAGGTGGATACGCTCGGCTATTCGAGTCTTACCGCCTCAGCGGTCAGCCTATCCCAGCGGGGATTAAGGCGCACTCCACTCGGTTGGTGGGTGTTTCTTTGACCGTTCGGCACCAGGCGTCGGCGGAACAGGTTTGCAAGGCTGCGATTTGGTCCAGTCTGTATACATTCTCTAAGCACTACAACATTCAGACTCTGGCTTCCACGGATGCGGGCCTGGGTAGACGGACCTTGCATGCAGCGGTAGCCCATCTCTAAACAGTTGGTACGTGGGGTCTGATCTGTTCTGTCGTGTCCCCACCCAGGGACTGCTTTAGGTCATCCCATGGTCCTGTGTCCCCAATGAGGCGAAGGAGAAACAGGGATTTTTGTGTACTCACCTTAAAATCCTTTTCTCCATGTCACTCATTGGGGGACACAGCGCCCACCCCGTTAGCCTAAAGGTGTAAGTTTTTTTTTTCTTTGGTTTGACATTTTACACCTTTGTATGATGTTCTTGTTCTACTGCTTTGCCTCTGAAACTTGTTCGACTGGAGCCAGCGTGTGGGTGTATACTGCAGAGGAGGAGCTAATCTTTTTGTATTCACTTAGTGTCAGCCTCCTTGTGGCAGCAGCATAACACCCATGGTCCTGTGTCCCCCAGTGAGTGGCTTGGAGAAAAGGATTTTATGGAGAGTACACAAAAATCCCTGTTTTTCGGATTATAGGACGCACCACACTTGAGGGGAAAAATAGGAAGAAAAACTTTTTTTTTAATAAAATAATGGTGTCTCTTGTAATCCATGCGTCTTATTGCTTACCGGGGGTGGTGGCTGCGGTGAAGCGGGGGTCCCAGGGTCGCTGCTGGAGGAGGAAAGAGTGGTTCGTTGCTTCAGGCTGCAGGCTGAGATGAGGGGTTGTTCCGATGTGCGCCTCTGCGGGTGATAATGTCTGCGGGAGGGGGGTGTGTGCAGATTTCCTGATGGATATTCTCTACAAAGTGGGAGGCCAGGTCAACAGCACAAATGTCTGTGATAGGGGCCTTTGCTTTCGGACTGAGGAGGGAGTTAAAGGTGTTGGAAGTTTTTCTTTGGGGTTCGATAGTGAGGAGATCATGGTGGTGGTGTAGGTCATTTTGGCGAGGTGAAGGGCAGAGTTATAGGCTCTTAACATAAATTTGTAGTGGATGAAGTCTTCTGGTGTGCGAGTTTAACTCCATAGGCGTTCGGCACTTCTAGAGCAGTGCTGGAGAAGTCGAGTTTGCCGTGTGAGCCTGGGCTGTTTTACTCATTGTAGTAGAGCATAGCCAGATCAAGACAGGAAAGAGAGGAGATTGGGGATAGTGATGCGTGTAGGATGTTTGGAAGCCTAATCTTGGGCCAGGACCTATGTCAGAAATGAAAAAAGCTGGAATCGGATGAGTATTTCACATTGCTAGTGTCAAAATTATTATGGACTGGAACAAAAGTTGGAGATTGGCTTCTTTTTCTTTTCTGGTACTTTTGATAATTATGCCTTTAATGTGTTTTCCTGTTCACTGATCTAAAATTGATTTGAAGCCATCACTTAAAGGGATTATCCTAATGGCAGTTGGCTGCCCATGATCACACATTGGTGGTAAATGTGTGATCATAGGTGTCCAAACGCTGGAACCTCCACAGACCCTGAGAAGGTGTGACTGGAGAGTACTGCCTCCTGGCATCTGCATGGCCGAGTGAGCTCGCCTGTGTGTGGGTTGGCCGAGGTGGCTGTGTGGGTTGGCCAAGGTGGCAGTGATGTCGTTTGGAGCTGCAGTTTGAGAGGGAAACACCGACCGAGACCTGCTGGTGGCTTCTTGGTTCTGGTAACTTTCTGATTCTTGTCTACAGTCGCTTGGACAAAAGCCTCGCCATGCTGGTGAAAGAGAGAAACACCGACCTAGTGATCATTGAAGGGATGGGCCGCGCCATCCACACAAACTACTATGCAGTCCTGCAATGCGAAAGCCTGAAACTGGCCGTCATCAAGAACTCGTGGCTGGCGGAGAGACTTGGAGGCAAAATCTTTAGTGTTGTTTTCAAATACGAGACTCCACCCAAATGAGTCAACTCCACCGCCGCCATCGCATCACAACCCATTCCTCAGCGCTAGTTTTATTCGATTGTAAAGAATGTATTTTTATTACAGGGATGGGGGGGACATTGATGTATTTATATTGTGCTTTTGTGCTGAGATAAAAGGGACTACCTGCGCCCATATAAATATATAAATAAATTTAAATTATATATGACACTTTTACACTTTTGTATTCTATGAACTGTTACATCGGAATCCTAAGAATATTGAGGTTACATTTTTATTGTGCTGTATTCATTAGGGCTCATGTAGGAGGGATTTTTTTCTGAAAGTAGTTTGTTTTTCTGGGGGGGGGATAACCTTTATCAAGGAATCACTTATCTATCTGATAGAGGATAACTTTCTATTCGCTGGCGGTCCAGCCAATGAGATCTGTAAATAGCAGAGTGCTGCACTTGGCAGTCCCATAGACAATAAATACAGTGGAGGTTAAGCTTTTAGTCTGCAAATATAGGGTTAATAGCGTTAATTTAATTTCGGTAGCTGCAGTCCTTAAATTTTATTCTTCCCTGAAGCTGCCGGCTTTCAGTCATACAGTCATGTCGGTACACAGTGAGCAGTGGCTCTAAGTATGCCCTGGCACATTGACTTTCTGCAATGCATCAAGGAAAAGCAGTCTGAGACTGCTGTCAGTCAAAGTGCCGGGGCGTGCGTAGAGCCGCTTCGCACGGTGTACAAACACGACTGTACGGCTGAAAGCCAATGGCTCCCAGGAGGAATAAGGTTACATTTCTGCCAGGAGTCATGCTTTTAGCATGGCAGCAGGGCACACTTGGAACCCTAGTCTGCAGATTATCCTAGTATCTGCAAGTTAGCAGCATTATCAGATGTGTCGGCGGGTTCCCTTTAGGGTTAAAGCTACACAGTGTTTGTAAAAATGTCCTAAACATCTTCTGGCCTGTGACTAATTGGGATAATCTACAACTGCAGGGCTGATGCTCAGGTGGTCTTCTCCAGTTTGTTTTCCTGGAGTAAGGACACCTGAGATCGGCATATGTGGGTCAGGAGACCCTCAGCTGGTCCATACTTGTACTGTGAAACATAGGTGTGTGAATCCGGCCCAGGTTCTGTAAAATCTGCCTTTTTGGTATTTATTTTCCTTTTTCAGGAAGTCTTGTAGATATCTGCACTCGATCTTCTGTTTCTATTCTAGCAAAGGTTTTTATTATTCAGTATTTCCAAGAAGAAGCAAATGACTGTGGCATGCAGAAATGTTACGTCTTGTAATGTAAAGCCCAGAAGGTAAATGTTTCTACTATGCAGTCAGTTGTGAAACTGAGTTTTGGATCAAAAATATTTGTTTCGGATCCACTATTAGTGAAACTGAACTTTGGAATAAGGGTTGGGTACCCGAAACTTCATCTTCTCTGATAATTTAGCTTCCATTGTAAAAAGATTTCATGTTTTGTTTGTTTTTAATCAAGATCATGATTTTAAAAAAGTTACCAAATGGATGATTGCCACCACTATTGGTGAATGTGAACATGGCCTTAACATCAGAGGGGTAAACCCTGTCTTCCCATGTAATAATACAAATTCAGTTGTGTGAAAGTGTTTACTCCCTTCCTGATTTACTATTCTTTTGCCTGTTTGTCACACTTTAATGTTTCAGATCACCAAACAAATGTAAATATTAGGCAAAGATAACACAAGTAAACACAAAATGCAGTTTTTAAGTGAAGGCCTTTTTATTAAGGGAGAAAGAAATCCAAACCTACCCTGTGTGCAAAATGGATTGTCCTCTTTAAAACATAAATTAACTGTGGTTTATCACATCCTTGGGACACTGGGTTAAAATTCCCTATCCACACCCAAGCCTGATTACTGCCACACCTGTTTTCAATCAAGAAATCACTTGAATAGGACCTGCCTGACGAAGTATAGACAACCAAAAACTCCTCAAAAGCTAGGCATCATGCCATGATCCAAAGAAATTCTGAAACAAATGAAAAACTAATTGAGATCTATCAGTCTGGAACATGTTAGAAAGCCATTTCTAAAGCTTTGGGACTCCAGCGAACCACAGTGAGAGCTATTATCCACAAATGGCGAAAACATGGAATATTGGTGAACCTTCCCAGGAGTAGCTGGCTGACCAGAATTACCCTAAGAGCACAGCGATGACTCATCCAAGAGGTCACAAAAGACCCCACAGCAACATCCAAAGAACTGCAGGCCTCAATTGGCTCAGTTAAGGTCAGTGTTCATGACCCCACCATAAGAAAAAGACTGGGCAAAAATGGCCTTTATGGCAGAGTCCCAAGACGGAAACCACAGCTCAGCAAAAAAGAACATAAAGGCTCATCTCGATTTTGCTAGAAAACATCTTGATGATCCCCACGACTTTTTGAGGAATACTCTGTGAACTGATAAGACAAAAGTTGAACTTTTTGGAAGGTGTAAGTCTCATTAAATCTGGAGTAGAAGTAATACAGCATTTCAGAAAAGAACATCATACCAACAGTAAAATATGGTGGTAGTAGTGATGGGCTGGGGCTGTTTTAGGACATGAACGACTTGCTGTGGTAAATGGAACCATGAATCCTGCTGTATACTAAAAAATCCTGAAGGAGAATGTCCGGCCATCTGTGATCTCAAGCTGAAGTGCACTTGCGTTATGCAGCAAGACGATGATCCAAAGCACACCAGCAAGACCACCTCTGGCTTAATAAAAACAAAATTAAGACTTTGGAGTGGCCTTGTCAAAGTCCTGGCCTTAATCCGATTTGAGATGCTGTGGCATGGCCTTAAAAAGGCGGTTCATGCTCTGAAACCCTCCAATGTGGCTGAATTACAATTTTGCAGAGCTGAGTGGGCAAAATTCCTCCAGAGCATTGTAAAAGACTCATTACCAATTATCGCAAATGCTTGATTGCAGTTGTTGCTGCTAAGGGTGGCCCAACCAGTTATTAGGTTTAGGGGGCAATCACTTTTTCACACAGGGCCCTGTAGGTTTGGTTTTCTTTTTCCCTTAATAATAAAGATCTTGATTTTAAGAACTGCATTTTGTGATTACTTGTGTTATCTTTGTCTGATATTTACATTTGTTTGGTGATCTGAAACAATTAAGTGTGACAAGCATGCAAATGAATAGGAAATCAGGAAGGAGGCAAATACTTTTTCACAGAACTGTATGTTTGGCCTTCCACAAGTTCCCTGATAACCACTAATTGCCATGAGCTTCTGAAGACAGGACTCCCTGCAATCATTAAGTCTTCATTGGAGAAGGGGTCGCTTTGATGCTGCCTGTCAAGAAGCTGCATTGTGTACATTGTTGGGATAGGAACCACTATGATCAAGGACAAACGACACCAATCTTCTTACTGTTTGTCATTTTTCACGTTTATTAAAGGAATCAGTGTAGCAAGTCAATAAATGTTAGAATACATCCACGTTCTGTATATATTCTGCTCGCAGATCTCACAATCACCACTGGTTAATACTGTTAACACCAATTAAAAAAACAAACATACTACAGTATATCTGTAGAGATCTCTAGCTGCCTTTATACCACGATGTCCCCCGCCCCATCACTACAGCATTTACAACATGCTAAGGTAAGTTTGCTCTCGGTGAGATTGACACTGATGGGAGTGATTGTTTCCACTGTTCTAAAGTAGAAGTAATTGTTTATGTATTTTCTTAACAATGCCTTTTGTATAGTTGTAAATTATCAAATACTACAAATGAACCTCTTTATGTACTTCTGGAATAGATCAAATCTGCATTAGTCTTCTCAGTCTGAATTCCTTATATTGTCGCCTTAACTAGGATCAGTCACTTCTGATAGATATGTAATTTTTCTACCTGGTGTAAATGCCGCTGTTCTCCTGAATCCGGCAATGTTTTCCTTTCGTTCCTGCTCCTCTCCGTTCCAGAGATATGGCCATCTCTTTCCTGTGTAATAACTAGTCACTTTAGCCAAGTGGGCGTAGCCTGAAACTCTTCTGTCATCTCCTAAAACGCCACGCCTAGTTGGCTAAAAGACTAGAATTCTATACAGGAAGAAGAGGCCATTTCTCCGGACCGGAGAGGAGCAGAAACAAAAGAAAAACATTGCCGGATTCAGGAGAAGAGCGGTGTTTATACCAGGTGAAAAAAAAAAAGGTTGTGCGACAGGTCGTTTTTAAAGTGTGACGATTTATATATTGTAATCTGCAGGAGGTGTGGTATATTTATTGGAGGAGGGAGGCTGCTGTTTTTCCAAGACCTTGCAGTGAGCTGCCATCTGAGGATGTGCAATTCACACTTATTACCTCAATTAAAAGGACATTCTTGGACTACAGTATTGATGGATGGGCCATTGTTAGCAGATCAGTAATATAACATAGTTATTAAGGCTGAGGGAAGACTTTAAGTCCATCTAGTTCAACCCACATCCTATCCTAACCTGCCCTAACATGTTGTGGTCCCATAACCAGCTGATTGAGTGCTCCAGAGAGCATGGCCTCTCTTATTGGTTACTAAGCACACCTCTATACAGCTCATAGTGGCTGTTACTGGTACTGCAGTACCAGGTACAGCCACGAAGGAGTGAACGGCGCTGTGCCTGCTACAATCAATGGGACATTGTGTGTAATTTGTAATCATCTGATCGATGACTCCTCCACCAATGAAATATTGATGGTCCGTCCTCCAGAAAGTCAATTAATACCTCTCAAAATCTTTTAAATTCTGTAGTTCACTGCAAATCTGCCAGATTGACTTTGAATTCATTTTTTGAGTAACACATAATATCAAATATTCTTACCCTTTAACTTTTGACATGAGCTTATACGTCACAAAATACAATATGTCATTGGAGCGTTATGCTCCCGGGCGGCATCCACTTGCAGCAGTGGATAGTAGTCACAAATCCTAGTTTTGGTGGTCATTTTTGGGGGAAGTAGAAAGAATGGCTCACCACATTTTCCTGACTCCACTATACCTAAGCCCGTGATGGGACTTCTGTCTTCCAATCCTCTATGATAGCCCCTCTCTCTAAAAGTGAGGTTTGAAAAAGACCCAGGACAGGGTCGAAACGTTACCTTGTTTTCACTGATACTGGTTTTTGTGGTGATGGTGAACCTTTTGTTGACGAAATAAAGCACTTTAAAAAAAAATTTTTACAACTAAGCGAGAACTTGAGTGCGGCTGTTTTCCTATTGAATTTCTGGGGGAAGAGCGGGATCTCCTTAAAAAGACCAACTCCATATAGAGTGTAACAGGCAATGCTCCATGGGAAAATCTTATGCAAATTAGCCCTCACTAATTTATAATGTTGGTTCTGATCAGGACCGTATCACATTAATTTTTGTTTTTTGGAATTGCACAGGTGAATGTACATTGTATTTGTATCTTAGTCGCTACAGAAATGGCTCATGAGTAATCATAGGTGTGTATTCAGTGCATTCTCGTCTGCCATAGATCAGAATCTGACCACTATTTCTTCACTAAACGTGTGCTCAGCCGAGCAGGTGCCCAATCTCCTGTAGGAAGAAACGATTGGGCATGTTGTTACTCAACATGCCCAATCCATCTTTCCTTCATTCTGTCTTTTTGAAGCCCTGTGAGAGCATCACCCATTTCTTCCATTTATATAGCAGATGGAGTTCAAAATCTAAACATCCAATTTCTATCTTTTTTTTTTTTTCAGTCTTTATCACAAACCTATAACACACCCAATAACTGTTATTTGTCTTTACTGTAAATTGAAGTCATGCAATTTTGTCTATTTTTTTTTTACTTTTCAAATTACACAGGGTAAAAAAGTGCCTTTTTTCTTTTTGGGAAGTTAGCAGGTCTGATTTTAGGGTATATTTTGAGTTGTAGACCTCCCTCAGTGAAAGTCATAGCAGCGGTATTAGCTAGCATGCAATTTTTGTTTTTGCAAAAATGCAGTGTTTCCACGCATTGCAATGCAAAGGCTAAAAAGGGATCATTTTATCTGCAATACTGTTTTTTAAAGAAAAATGCCCCTATATGTCAAGATATCTTTTAATTAAATGCATAAGGCATTTTTTGCAATTGGGTTTCATTAATAATTTTGCCTTCTAAAGTTCCTGTGTTGCACTGCCTATTGCAGGCTGCAGAATGACTTAACTGAGGATCCATCAGTGAGTTTATTCTGATAGCAGAATTTATAACCACAGGACAGTGGAGCTAAAATTTGTGGTTATGAATTGGCCAAGAGGAGCTCAGAAGAAAGGATAAGGGCTCTTTCAGATGTCAGTGATCATCGGGCCAATCTTGGATCGCAATGCACAGACTGAGTATTACCACTTTCGCACTCGGGTGGGAAACACATGGTCAGTCTATGCATTAAGATCCGATCTCGAACCCATGATCACAGACATCTGAAAGAGTCCAAATAAACTCTTCCGTCAGAACGAGCTCACTAACAGATTCTCAGATAACTCATTCCACAGCCAGCACTAGACATAGCAGGAAATGTCAATAACCTCTGTATTGCAGTGTTTGCAATGAAACCAAATTGAAAAAGTCGTTTTCTATGATTTTGGCCATCCTTGCTTCTTTTTACCTCTTCCAAGTCTGCTCCATTCACGTTGGATCAGGCCAGTTTGACAGTTTCGAGCCATGCCTGCTCTTTCCAAAGACTGAACAAAAACAGGAAGGAAGACTTTTTTTTTACCTTGAAACTTTTTTTCAAACATTCCTATCCATGGCTTCCGGCAGATGTTAGTTGCTAACACTTGGTTGATTTTAGGTCATTGGGAATACAGCCCCCCCTACTACTTTAAGAAGTTTATTACCCACCCCAAGATGAGGTTTTGCATTGTTTTCACATTGTCATACTTGGATATTCCCAGATCATTGTGAATATCAGTATGGATTGGTTACGTTGACGTTTTAATGGACTAACTAGGTCAAAGATCCAGGCCTTGTGTCAGGAGTCTACGGAGCGATTATGTACAAGTTAACCAAATATTAGTGGTTTCTCAATCTGCCATTTAGGATTTAAATTCTCTCCCATTTTTTTCTAGCAGACAATTACCAATAATTCATTTTTAGATACACATGTACCTGATCAGTGAGTGAGGATGTGATTGTTATGTCATGTTACCCCTGGGACATAAGAGAATTTATACTAAATTCAGGTCTGAGAAAACATTGTCATTTTATAATAGTTAAAAAACACAATTGACTTTGAGAGAGCATCGTAATCATGACTGGTCAATGCACGAGTACAGAAAGGCACCACTACAGCAAGCAGGTTATTCACTGCAAATTTACAAGTCTCCATCGATTTTTCTCATTTCTCCAACCTGCGTTGATCTTATGGTTGCACCTTTTCCAGACTTTCCTGATTTTGTGTTCTTCCGAAACGCTGACCTATTTCTTCTGCGAATGCAGAACAGCAAGATTTCTGCAAAGACAAATGCAATGGATGATGATGACCGTTGTGCGTGTAAAAAAAAGGCCTATTCATGCCGTAAAGAGTTGTAGGACTCTAACGAGGTTATCCCTCAAAAGCCAGAAACCCTCACCTCCAGATCGGTATTGTGCCATTGGAACAGGACACATGCAGGCGTTGCGGGAGGTGTCAGGTCATAACAAGTGATGAGCACAAGTGCTTGTTACCAGAGTTTGCCGAGGGTGATCGGGTATCCATCGAGTATTGCGGGTTCTCGAGTGACATGTTCGAGTCCGCACGGCCTTAGACATCCAAAAAACAGGTAGGGATTGGCTGATTTATATGGGCAATCCCTGCATGTTTTGTTGATGTCTAACAGCTGTGAAACGTGGCTGTGGGGACTTGAACATGTCACTCGAGCACCTGTGATACTCGGTGCATACCCAAGAACCCTCGGCAAAGTCAAGGAACCAGCACTTGCGCTCATCGCTAGTCGTAACAACATTTAGAAGTCAGTAGCTCTTGATGTCACCAGATAACTTTTTTAAAGCCTCCATAAAGATTAAAGTTAGCTCTCTTCCCCAACATCAATTGTGGCTTCTGCTAAGGATTAGTGATGAGCAAGTGTGCTCAGGTGCTAACCATGTTATTTTGTTTTGGCCTGTTTCTTAAGCAATTCCCGCATGTGTTGCGGCTGTCAAACACCCACGAGACATGCAGCTGCGGGGACTCGGTCATATTTTTAGAGCACGCGAAAGAAACTCTGATAGTATCCGAACACATTCGCTCATCACTAATAGGGACCTGTCTGAATTTGGACAAATCTGGGGCATGTAGACATCAAGAAAATTGTCGCCATAGACTGTATTGTCGATTCTGAAAAGCTAGAGAGCAATACTTCAGTGTTTGTACGTACATGTAATTTAGAGATTTTCTTACTATTGAGGCTGCAAATTGATCCCCATAATTTGGGTTCCATAGTAAATGGCATTCATTCACTCCAACCAGTTGCTGTGCAGTCATCTTCCCAATCAGTGCTTTGTAGCATGGGAATATTAGCGAGGGCAAGAGAATAATTCAGACAAGTGAGAATGACCTATGTCGCCCCCGCATAGTCCGAGCATGAGAATGACCTGTGTCTACCCCACAAAGTCCGAGCACGAGAATGACCCACTTTTCCCCCGTGCAGAGTCCGAGCACGAGAATGATCCGAGTCGCCCCCGCAGAGTCCAAGCATGAGAATGACCCGCGTCGCCCCCGCAGAGTCCGAGCATGAGAATGACAAACTTCACCCCCTGCAGAGTCCGAGCACGTCATGATCCGAGTTGACCCCGCAGAGTCCGAGCATGAGAATGATCTGTGTCGCCCCCAGGGATGTAGGGATGAACGCTACTTTCTGTACTGGAAATATAACATTTTGTGCTCTGAGTTCGGGATGGGAGCCGATCAAGGAATATTTACCTGCTGTTGGTCGCCCTTGCTCTTTGATTTACACACCAACTCAATGAATGAGACGACCAGTGCCAGAGCCAGACCGATACCCAGAATGAGAAAGATGCCACCCAAGGTATGGGGTCGTACTGGCACCCAGCCGGCCTGCGCTTGCGTTTCCGTACACATGTTTTCCCACCACTTTTGGCGCAGATACTCCAGATTGCCGGTTTCAAATTGTTCCAGAATCGCGATGGTCAGAGGTCTGATGAGCGGCGAGTCTGCAAACATGGAGAGGAGAAAGCTGGAGATTTGATTCTATGTCACCAATGCAAACCTAGAGCTCCTACCAAAATGAAGGCTGTCCTATTTATGCTGGGAGTTTTAGTGCTTGTTCACACTGCGTCCTTTTTAGTCCCTTTTTTTGTAACACACTTATTTCTATGTAAAAGCGACTCAATGATCATACCTTCACGCTTTAGAGCAAGGACACCGGACGCTGCAGCATCTTGTCCAATTAAAATGGTCGTGCACAAGGCTGATCTCATGGTATAATTATTGTGATCACAGATGATTGCACAAGGGCATACCACTATTTACCTGCAGGCACCCATTGACCAAGATGTGGGTCTGGCGTTTTACCACCTGGTGCACGACACAGCTGGGTATATACGGCTATGCCGTCATGATCAGTGCAAATGTGAAGTTGGCCATACACAAGATGGGGATCTCCTCGAACCTCACCATAGACATGTACATTAGGCTCAGCAATACAGAAGTGTTTAGTTAGCCTCCTTACAGATCAGAAGATTGGACATGTTGAATCCAACATGCCTTATCCATTTTTTTTATGCCATCATAAATGTTAACATGTCCCCAACAATAAAATTCTGGATAAATGAAATGATGGCAGAAATCAGCAAAACAGATTTAGTAATACCTGATGAGGCAGCAATGCCGTAACCTCTGCCTCCAATAATTTCTGGCACGCGGACAAGATCACAGTGTTTGGCCACCACGAAGTCTTGGCTGACGGATTCCCCCAGGAAGGCGTAGTTTGACTCTCTCACTTTTTGGACTCCTTCTGAGAAAGTCTTCACGAGGACCCGATCCTTTCTTTTATCCATGTACTCATAAATCATTCTGTAAGTTGGGTTCTTAGAATACTGTATAGAGGGTAAATGAGGGGTCGGGGTATCATTTCTTTTTAGGGTATGAAATCTTTGGGGCATTTTTTTTTATTAAACATGTATTTTTGGCTGAAAGGCATTTTTTTTTGCAATGGGGCTTCATAACTTTTTTTGTACTGTGTAACTTCTACAGCCTTTGTTTATCACTGTACATAAGCAGAACACAATGAGTTATCAATCAAATCGGTCAGTACACTTGTCACATTGCAGGGGGGCGGCCCTTAGCCTTGTACTCGAGAATGATCTATAAAGGCTACACACAAGCCCAATGACAGATCTGGCTGGTAAGTCACTCTTGCTATGTACTGTGATACATACAGGCTGTAGAAGCCAAATCAGTGTTTTAATTGTATTTTTAACATGGTTTCTAGCCAGAAATATATCTTAAATGTTAAAAAAAAACAATATTATACATTTATGTATATGAAAGTACTTCTATCTGATTGTGAGATATTTCATTTTAATGACCCAAAAAATGACAAATCTTTGGCCACAAATTCAGATTATTCATTGACTAAGTGGCAAAAAGTTGAAAGAACGAGATTTAGTTACCTTGAAGAAATTGAAGGTGGAGGAGTTGGCTAATGTCCCAAACTCAACTTTATTTTGCTTCAGCAAATCATCAAATTTTTCAATCTTTAATGTTTGATCTTTGGCGTTATTTACGTATGAGGCAAAGCTGGCAACATATGCAGCCAGCAGAGTAATGGAAAAGAGCCACCAAATAACAGCAATGATTCGGGCAGACACAGACTTTGGCTGAGGCTCCACACCTGTAAAATATAAATGATAATTTTTCATACAAATTATTAAATTATTTTCTAATACCTGATGAGACTGGTTAATTTACAATGAAAAATGCATTTTAGAAAGGCCTTGATATTAAAAGGAATCGGTCAACAGGTGTTTGCTTTGTAATTAACAGCATAATGTAGGGGCTGAGACCCTGATTCCAGCAATGCGTCACTTATTGGGCTGCTTGCATCATTTTGAGACAATCACAGTTTTCTTTGCTGTAGATCTAGCAGAGCTTGGAAGGCTGAGCTGTGTATAACCCCGCCCACACCACTGATTGGCAGCTTTCTGTCAATGTACACAGAAATCAGCCAATCAGTGGTAGTGGGGTTGGACCAGGAGGCACCAGACATCTAGTCTTGTAGTGAATCTCCTGCTGATAAAACACTGATTTTATTGAATAGGCAACACACAGTTCAATAAGGCACACATTGCTGGAATCAGAGTTTCTGCCCCTTCAAATGCCCTCTTTTGTAGAAGTTCAACAATAGATTCAGGGAATATTTATTGAAAAAAATCACAATAAAAACAGATTAGACATAATACATATAAATACAGAACATACAAATGGAGGAGACATGAAGGTAAGCAAGGGATTGGTGTAGGGTCAAAAAATGGGTGGACTGTGGACAGATATAAGTGCACATTGGTAGCACCAAATGAAAATAAGTAACTACCAGTGGGGCCCTAGTGGGATTGGAGCGGTCAGTAACTACTATGGGTAAGCTATTGAATGGGTGCTATGGGTTGTTATGTTACTGACACATGATATACCCCACTGGTAGTTACTTAGATTTTCATTTGGCGCTACCTATGTGCACTTATATCTGTCCACACAGCTTTCCCAGGTCTTACTATTTTTTACCTTACACCCATCCCTTGCTTACCTTCATGTCTCCTGTTTGTATGTACTGTATTTATATGTATTATGTCTAATCTGTTTTTGTGATTTTTTTCAATAAATATTACCGTATATGTATATTCATTCATTGTGGTTTGCTGCTATTTTTTTTTTCTAAAATTTTTTGATATCACATTTAGAGTACTCCACTGTACTTATATCTTGGTAATATTGTGGGAGAGCCTGATACGAATATGCTACATTACATATGTTTTTTGATTACCCTTTTAATAGATTCAGGGAGCTCATGAGTCCAGTTGTATTCAGTCTCATCCCACCCAGCCTGACAGCTGCTGATTGTACTAAGCATTGTGAGATCACAGCAGGGCGGAGGGACACTGAGGAGCTGTCAGTCAGGCTAGATTGGAGGAGATTGAGTCAGACTTTCAGATTATACTACAATACTGATATGAAGTTGTAAAGTAACTACAGCGGCCTCATCAGGTCTAAGAGATCTATTTAATAATTTATGCAGTTTGTATTATGAAAACTGGCGACAGATCCTTTTTAAGGAAGATGCGCCTTACCTTGTAGTGTGAATGCCCCTATTCCAAACCAAAGACTGTTCAGGAAAGTATACTGGTTCTGTTCATTGGAGGGTTCTGCCCATTCGCATGGACTTAACCTTATAAAATAGAAAGTCACTGTCATTTGTGTTACATTACATGAAAGGAATGGATTCTCCTCGTGGAGATCTACTTAGTTTTTAGGACAATGACCTAGGAAATAAACTGGCCCTAATGGTAACATGTGAACGTGCAGAAAACTGAGGGCAATGAGTGGCTGCAGCTGTCAAGTGACTGATGATTGGGATGTCATTACCGAAGGAGTCTCGGTGCTGGAACCAAGTCCGGACTGGCTATGTGGCAATTCTGGCAAATGCCAGAAGGGCCTGTCCGACCATGGACAGCATTATGTGCTACACTGTTAAGAGATTTGGCACCCTTAGGACACTGATACTGTTAGCAGTTGTGACGGAAGATAGAGCCATCGACCCTGTTACTTAACCCAGCAGGCTTCCTTTTAGATTGCGACCTGCCGGAGGCCGGCGCTACTCGGGGGATATCGGTGGTGCAATGATGTCACTGCAGTGTACCACCAGCGTCCACTACAAGACCGTATAAAAAAAGTAGACGGAGGCTGCGGAGGATGAGGTGTCTGGATTAAGTGAGTATAAGGTTTTTTATTATTGGGGGGCTGTAGAGGACCATCATACTATATAGGGTGCTGTGGGGTGGACCATCATACTATATATGAAGCTATGGTGTGGACCATCATTTTATATAGAGGACTGTGGGGTGGACCATTATACTATATAGAGAACTGTAAGGTGAACCATCATACTACTGTAAATAAGGGCTTTGGAGTGGACCAACATACTATAAAAGTGGCTGATGGGGACTACTGAGAAGACCTTCATACTATAGAGGGGGCTGTGAGGTGGACATCATACTACATGGGGTGCTGTTGGGGGACATTCATCCTATATAGGGGGTTGTGGCGTGGACCAACATACTATATAGGGGGCTGGGAAGTTGACCATCATACCATATAGGGGGCTGTGTGGGGTGGCTATGGTGGACATTATACTGTGTAGGGTAGCTGTAGTGGACATTATAATGTGTTGGGTGGCTGTGGAGGCCATCAAAATATGTGCAGGTCTTTTGTGGCCATTATACTGTGGCAAGCTGTGGTGACCATCATACTGTATGTTGGCTTTGGTAGACATAGGGGTCTGTGGTGGACATCATGCTGTATTGTGGGCTGTGGTGAATGCCATGGGCTGTAGCCGATGGGGGAACAGTAGTGACCATCTTACTGTGTGGGGTCATCATACGCTATGGGAGTCATGAAAGGGGTATCCTAGTGGGTGAGACCACTTAGGGGCTTCAGTAGGAGCAAAATAATTGTGCAAGTGCCATAATACAAATCCCTCACTGTGTCTTAAAGAAGCACTCCTCCCATTAAAGTTTTTATTCTTTTAATATATTGCAGTCATCATATAGCACTGTGTACTTACAATTGCTCATTTATTCGAACTCCCATGACAGCACCACGAGAGAGGGGATCCGCCCTTCAGGAACAGGTAACCTACAGATACAAAAAGGGCGGCTCCCTCACACGCATCAGTTGGTTTCCTGTTCCTGGAGACCGGATCCTACAGATGAATACAAGATGTCCCAGCCCGGCCGGTCGGCTCAGGTAGAGGGGAGTTCTCCTACCTCGGCCGGTGCAGTGTTCCTGAAGCGCCACGGTGCTCCTGGCTGGTTAGCACGTCTGTGGATGGACAGCAGGGTCCAGAGGATCGATGCCTCTGGAGCAACGCCGGGGTAAGTATACCCCCAGCCTCCCTGAAGCGCCTCACAGGCTGGCGGCAGTGCTGATGTATTGGGCGCTCCCCCTCCTTAATAAAATCTCCGGGGGGCACCCTGGAGGTGAGCGCCGGGGGCGGGGGAGTGGCACCCTGAGTCTGTTACAGCAATGGCGTGTTTCCCCCTCTGATCGCTGTGATGGGAAGCACCATCTTGGCGCCGGGTGACGTCCGGGGCGGAGCCAGTGGTCACTTATAGGTCGCGGGCTCCGACGGTGAACTGCGCATGCACGGACTCCAAAAAAATGGCGGCCGCCATCCTAGGAGACAGAAGCCCTGAATGGGCGATGCAGGGCAGGGGAGGCTGGGGAGTAGGCGGAGCATGGCAGCTGTACACCGGATGGAGGGAAATAAAAGGCAAAGCAGGGGGACCCATGCTTCTGGCCCATTTATTCATAATGGAGGATGAGCAGCTGCAACCCATGCAGCAAGACGAAGCCTCAAAGCAGACTTCAGTGAAAAAGTCCCAGAATCGTCAGAAAGCCCGGGACACCAACCGGAACCAGCCAGGTCGGAAAGCCTCTTCCAGTCGGCAGGGGACGGCTTCATCCAGGACTTATTCCGGTAACTAATTTCGGCAGACACTGCTAAGTGATCTTCGTGAAAGTTCACTCAGTGACTGGCTTCCCCCTTCTGCTATCATTCTAGGGGAAGAAATGCACAGACAAATCAAGGCACAGGGAATGCGCCCTCTGTGGATGCCCCCTTCCGGACGATTGTCCGAAAAGATTATGCCCCCTCTGTATCCAGCAGACGGTAAGGTCTCAGGGAGTGGGGAGTAGCTTTAGCCAAGAACAGTCTAGACTCCCCCCC
>VIAB01013744.1:39933-54137 GCA_009801035.1 Oophaga pumilio
ATACAGAAGAATCTTTGAATAAGAAGGTGTGTCCAAACTTTTGGATATGTATATATATATATATATATGGGTGTGTGTATATACTGTATTTACATGTAAAGGTTACCCCGACATTAAAGTTGAAGAGGTGTAAGAGGTGTAAAGTTAAAGTGTGAAAATAAAATAAAAAATGAAATAAAGACTGTAGCGCAGCTGGTTGGTGCAGTGTGATAGACAGGCAGTGACCACAGTAAAGTTCCAAAACAAAAAGTCTCATTAATGTTCAGAGTACTCACAACGTAGAAAACAAAAGGATATCCTCCAGATCGCAGCCGTGAAACTAAGATAGTTCGTGAGATTGCAACCAATAAACAAGCCAGTCCTCCACTGAGACCTGTTGCCTTGGTTGACTGTACCTCTGCGTATGTTGTGGGTGCCAGGCCTTTTAGCTATCTTGATGTCTGAAGCATTTGGAGCCCATTGGAGAGATTTCCAAACCTGGATCCCTTGATTTGGCTAACAGTTGGTCTGATGATCAATAAAATTGTATGACCTACTAGGACTCAAGGCTATGTTCACATCATTTTTCCACCAGATTGAAAAGTAAAGCACAGCATACACTTTTCTTGCTATTAAAATGGTGAAAACCATGACAAAACCCCAAAAGACCACAGTGTACATAAATGTGGCCATCAAGTACCTTTTGAGATCTATCCGATACATTGTCCTGCTTACCATTATGGACAGAAACCACAACTTACATTATATGTTAGCAGAATCTACGTAGTCCATACGTCCAGATTTGATGGAAATCCTAAAGTTTATAGCAGATTTTTTTATAAGAAAATTCTCTTAAAGGGAACCTGTAACCAAGTTTTTTCCCAAATAAAGTACAGCGACCACCATTAGGGACTTTTTTTACAGCATCCTGGAATGTTGTAAAAAAGTCCACAATCCAATCTGCAAATCTCAAAATCTAGTTTTTATTTATACTTACAGACAGGGTGGTCCAGTCCAGTCCGAGGGGCGTCTCTGGTCTTGATACAGCACCTCCTCTCTTCTTGCAAGAGCAGAGCAAATAACTTCCGGTCATTGGAGCTCTTTGGCCTTTTCCGGCACACTACAGTACTTTGCTCTGCCCTTGGCAGGGCATCTAGAAGTATGCATGCACAGCAGTGCTATGAACACATTGTGTGGATGATGTAGGACCCGTCAGCCGCATGAAGCAAGGAGGACGACAATTGTAGAAAGAGAGGAGTTGCCAGTTCAAGAGTAAAGATGCCCATTAGACCAGACTGCATAGTCTGTAAGCATAATAAGATATTTTTTGAGGTCTGCAGACTGGATTAACCACATCATGACTTAGCCCTTTTTCGTTTTTGCGTTTCTGTTTTTTTCGCTCCCTTCCTTCCAAGAGCCATAACTTTTTTATTTTTACCTCAATTTGGCCATGACAGGGCTTGTTTTTTGTGGGATGAGTTGTACTTTTGAACAATACCATTGGCTTAACCATACCATGTACTCGAAAATGGAAAAATATCCAACTGTGGTGAAATTGCAAAAAAAGTGCAATTCCACATCTGTTTTTTGGATTTTTTTTTACCATGTTCACCAAATGCTAAAACTGACCAGACATTATGATCCTCCAGGTCATTATGACTTCAGAGACATCAAACATGTATATTTCTTTTTCATTTGAGTAGTGGAAAAAAAATCCAAAGTTTGTTAAAAAAAAAAATTGCATCATTTTCCGACACCCGTAGCATCTCCATTTTTTGTGATCTCGGGTTAAGTGAGAGCTTATTTTTTGAGCACCGAGCTTACATTTTTAATTATACCATTTTAGTGTGTATACGATCTTTTGATCGCACTTTATTGCATTTTAATTCAATGTTGTGGTGACCAAAAAATATAATTCTGGGGTTTTGACTTTTTTTTTCGCTACACTGTTTACTGATAAGATGAATTCGTTTTTTATATTAATAGATCAGGCGATTCTGAATGCAGCGATATGAAATATGTGTATGTTTGATTTTTTTTTTTTTATTTTGAATGGGGCGAATGGGAGGTGATTTGAACTTTTATATTTTTTTAATAGTTTTTTTATTTTTTTTTATTTTTTGCATGCTTCAATAGTTTTCTCATCAGTTCTGCTACATACAGGCGACGATCAGATCGCCTGTATGTAGCAGAATTGCTGACTTGCTATGAGCGCCAATCACCGAGCGGCGCTCATAGCAATCAAGCTTTGACAACCATAGAGGTTGGCTGGAGACCTCTGGTTGTCATGCCAATTCATAGGTGACCCACGATCACGTAATGGGGTCACAGATGGACAGGATTTCCGGCGCGCTTGTCGGAAGTGCGCATTAAATGCCGCTGTCAGAGATTGACAGAGGCATTAAACAGGTTAACAGCTGCGGGTGGATCCCAATTCCTCCCACAGCTGTTAGAGGCACATGACAGCTGTTCAAAACAGCTGACATGTGCCGGAAAAGATGTGGGATCAGCGCCTGAGCCCACATCAAAGGGGGAGACACTACATGAGCAGTACATGTACGGCGCATATCATGACGGGGTTAAGGACTTTTTTTGCAGCATTCTAGTATAAATAAAAAAAGTCAGCTCACCCCTGAGTCATAGTTCCAATACAGGATAGGAGCACAGGAATCCTGCTGCTGCACAGCACTTCGAAACGCGTATGGTTCTTTTCATATGTCACCCCCTATTTCATATTTGCAATGTTGTCTGAGACGTCCTAATTGATATTGTATCATTTAAAAAAAAATTCTAAATAAAGCTGAAAGAAAAGACTTATCAACACCCTGGTGTGTGAATTGGATCAATTTTCACATTGTTCAAGCATTCTAGTATACTGTCAGACCTTAATGGTGATGGCCATACTTTATATGGGAGAATCCTGGTGACAGGTTCCTTTTAAAGGGAATCTGTCACCCTAAATTGGCTGGATATTTAAATGATGGCAGTCAGGTCAGATGGGCGGTGTTTTGGGTACTTGCCTTAACATGTTGTTCACCGCTGTCTCCATTACTTCTGGGAATTGTAGTCGTTGCCCTCCATATAACGCACCTGCGCTTTGCAATCTTGAATTGCGCACGCGCAGTATGCTTTGCCCGCAGATTGCAATGCGCAGGCGCGTTATATGGAGGGCAACGACTACAATTCCCAGAAATAATGGAGACAGCGGCGAACAACATGTTAAGGCAAGTACCCAAAACACCGCCCATCTGACCTGACTGCCATCATTTAAATATCCCGCCAATTTAGGGTGACAGATTCCCTTTAAGGCTAAGTCAATAGTGTCTAAAGCATGCAATACTACCTTTCCAGGGTTTATATTTTAATAAAAAAGCTACTTTTTTATGTTTTTGTCATATGACCCTCTCTGTTTGGGGGTAGAGGGGCTTTGGTTGGCATTAAAGGGGTTTTGCATGTAGATAGGAGATTGATTGGAGGTTGAGCTCCCATTGAGCATAGCAATTTTCTATTATTTAATTAATCTGATAATGTTGGAAGAAAAATATCTGTAGATACATTTATATTAGATGTTGAAGACTGTATTTAGTATGATTTCTTTCATCAGGCTGGGATCACACTTGCGTATGGCATCCGATGTGAGAGCATCGGATGTGATATGCTAATGACCCTCGACTCCTGTTCTGTTGTGTGCAGGAGCTGAGTGTCATGCGACTGTGCTCTGAGCCTCTCGCACAGAACGGATCGGAGCACAGCTGCGGAGGAGGCAGAGAAACTAATCTCTCTATCGCCTCCATTTCCGGCGTCGGCGTATATCACACAGTGCTCGGATGATATCCGAGTGGTGTGTTGTGTCACTCGCGCCCATAGACTTATATGGGTGCGAGTGCACCGAGACTCAGCACAGTGTCGGTGACAATCACAGCATGCTGCAATTTCACTCGCTGAGTAAAAAACAGTGATGGGAGCTGCGATGTTTTATCTCATAGCACTCGTCCGTATTCATTGCTAGTGTGACTCCGGCCTTATAAAGATTTACATTTACCTCGTAAGTCAGCTTTAATCTTGTACATTTGCTGACCTTATTGACGCAAGATGCCATTAAAATTTGTCATTTCTTTTAAAGATCACAGTGAAAAAAAGACTGATTTTCTGTAATTCTCTAAATCTCTGGGGATTTCTATCAACAATTTTAAAAAAAAGTGTCTGAAAATGAAAAAATATTAACATTCCTGCTTTGCAACAGGAGGATGAAAACCAAAATATGACTGGTAATAAAAGTCGGGAAGGTTCACCGCTTTGTCAGAGTTCTGCCTCCTGTCAGTACAATTATATTCCTTAAAATGACTATTTATCAAAACTGGTATCATACTTTAATCAGAGTTTGCAAATGCAAAGGTTTAAAAAAAATGATATGACTGTTATGGGAAATATGGGTAATATAATATTAACAGCAAAATTATGGAGGCATACCCGGAAATCATGTTAGTTGAAATTGAAAGTTGAACTGTAAAACCTGAACTTATTAACATATGTACAGTGGATAAGGAAAGTATTCAGACCCCATTAAATGTTTTACTCTTTGTTTCATTGCAGCCATTTGGTAAATTCAAAAAAGTTCATTTTCTTCTCATTAATGTACACTCTGCACCCCATCTTGACTGAAAAAAAAAAAGAAATGTAGAAATTTTTGCAAATTTATTAAAAAAACTGAAATATCACATAGTCATAAGTATTCAGAATCTTTGCTCAGTATTTGTTCACAATGATGTTGTAGAGTCTGTGTAACTCTTGCACATAGCTGACTGTACTCTTGCTGACAAACGTAACATTATATTGGTACAGGCTGGAGGGTATGTGAGCACTAACAAGCTCCCTTTTTGCTATGTGGAGAGCGTTCCTCTTTGTACAGGCAGTGAAACATGAACAAACATTGGAAATGGGAATCACCCCAATAATTAACTGTATACTAACAAAAAAAAACTAATAAGGATGTGGTAAGAAAAATAAATTAGATTAATGAATAACTGAATTCATTTGAGTGTGGTAATAAGAGAAAGACATAGCAAATTAAAAGAGTATGGGCTAAATAGTTTAATGTCTGGAATGTATATATATATATTATGTTATTCATTGCTTTTTAATTTTTATATTGCTCAGTAGGTTCCTGTCAGACGTCTGTCCTCTGGCAGTTGAGAGCAAATTCATGTATTAGGAAACACATTGACAGGGATCACACTACTCGTAGAGCAAAATATATTTTGTTACTTTGATTGCAAAATAACAGGTTGAAATTTATAGCAAGGAGATATTTTGGTGACAGACGATCTTTAAAGAAGCCCTCCTCCCATCAAAGTTTTTATCCTCTTAACATATTGCAGTCATCATATTATGTAGCACTGTGTACTTACAATCGCTCATTTTGCCTTTCTATTCAGCTATTTCTTCCATTTTCTCTGCTCTATGTAGAAAAAGCAAGTCCCTTTTTCCTGTATGAGTCATCCCATTCTTCAACTCCTGACCCAGGTGCTCGCTTCCCCCCCTCCCGGACAGGGATGGTTGCAGTGACTCATGACTCTTGTAGGGAAATGAGACTTCTTGTTGTTACATAGAGCTTAGAAGGATTCAGCTAGGCTGTTTTGTTCATGTGATGTCATAGACCTAATGGAAAAGAGAAGAATTAGCTGGTCAGAAAGGCAATATGAGCAGTTATAAGTATTATGACAAAGTCACTGGTAAATCGCATGTTCTATCATAATTTCCAGAAAATAAAGTATATACATAAAACGTTAGATTCAACCGTGGATCAGAGACCAACTAGTATTCTGGGTACATATAGGAATAATCAGTGCAAAAGATCAGGTGCAATGATCATTAAGTAGTTGAGCTTTTTAAACACATACCCCTGTGGAGTGACAACCTGCGTCCTAGATTCAATTAGATTCTGATAGACTGTGTAGAAAGGTGATTTTATGGAGAAAACGTAAAAGATATAAATAAATGAAAAATGCCTTGAGTAGAGATGTGGCTAGCAGAAATAAAGCATACCGGGTGTCCGCTTGTAATTTCTTATATAGGTAGAGGTGAACCTCGTTGGTAGATTCAAATCTATGGTGACAGATAGGTGCCGATATGAAACGGTTAATAGCCAGTATGTTTAAGAGTAAGTGATAGCTAAATGCACAGACCTGATGGAGGATATAATACTGTCCTTGGAAATCTATGGTAAAAACAAGGATGTGGACAGATAAAGGATTCATCTGTCTAGCACAGACAGACACCGAGTGAGCAGTGAAACCGCCATAATGACAAACCTTGTCAGGGATAAAGAGCCGTCCTGTGGGCTAGTGAAGACGCGGAGTCCACCGCTCGTCTAATCCTGTGTGCACTCATTACTTCCTGCCTTAAGTCAGGAGAGCGGCGGGTCACGTGATTCAAAGTGTCCAATAATGTGAGGGGGTGTGGTCTACGATCAGAAGGAAGTGGCTGTGCGTTCCACAGCGTCTGTGCTTGCGTTCCAGGAAAATATCTCTGAAGTTCGGAGCCCTCCTGAAACAAGGTAGAAATGGTTGGTTGAACTCCGGAATATGTGCATGGGCATTGGACAGTAGAGACCAGTGCTTACGGATGGTCTTGTGTATGAGAGAAGCGAATGGGTGGAAGGAGTGTACAAATGCCATCCTATTGGTAGACCCCATGGAAGATCGTGTACTAATCAGAGATTTGTCCAAAGTTCGTTGTGGATAACCTCGCTCCTTAAATTTCGAATTCATCTCATCCAACCTCTGTTTGCATGTCCCTTTATCTGATTATATGTTATGCCATAAGGTATACTGTAATATACTGCTATTTCCCGTTGTATCTTCATGGGTGTATGTTATCTCTCCTCTAATGAACTCTCTGTCCCCTCCCAATAACAATTTCTTCAATGTTTTATATTATCATTTATGTGGCTATTATCAAATGTGATCGCATACTAATATTTTCCCTCTTTGTGTTATAGAGCCGGCTATATTGAAATATGAATTTCTATATCACCTATATGGATGAAATTCTGGCTATCCACCTTTTTCCTAAATATATCATTGTCACATTCCTCGGCTCTTGACGATACTAGCACTGCCTGCATCACTATGATCCGTCCTGGAACGCAAGCACAGACGCTGTGGAACGCACAGCCACTTCCTTCTGATCGTAGACCACACCCCCTCACATTATTGGACACTTTGAATCACGTGACCCGCCGCTCTCCTGACTTAAGGCAGGAAGTAATGAGTGCACACAGGATTAGACGAGCGGTGGACTCCGCGTCTTCACTAGCCCACAGGACGGCTCTTTATCCCTGACAAGGTTTGTCATTATGGCGGTTTCACTGCTCACTCGGTGTCTGTCTGTGCTAGACAGATGAATCCTTTATCTGTCCACATCCTTGTTTTTACCATAGATTTCCAAGGACAGTATTATATCCTCCATCAGGTCTGTGCATTTAGCTATCACTTACTCTTAAACATACTGGCTATTAACCGTTTCATATCGGCACCTATCTGTCACCATAGATTTGAATCTACCAACGAGGTTCACCTCTACCTATATAAGAAATTACAAGCGGACACCCGGTATGCTTTATTTCTGCTAGCCACATCTCTACTCAAGGCATTTTTCATTTATTTATATCTTTTACGTTTTCTCCATAAAATCACCTTTCTACACAGTCTATCAGAATCTAATTGAATCTAGGACGCAGGTTGTCACTCCACAGGGGTATGTGTTTAAAAAGCTCAACTACTTAATGATCATTGCACCTGATCTTTTGCACTGATTATTCCTATATGTACCCAGAATACTAGTTGGTCTCTGATCCATGGTTGAATCTAACGTTTTATGTATATACTTTATTTTCTGGAAATTATGATAGAACATGCGATGTTCAATGTTGTTTATTTATTTACTTTTTTCTGTATTATATTACAAATTATAGTAGCTGATGAAGGTCGTGTGACCGAAACGTTCTTCCCTGCATACTATCCTGGACAATAAAAATCATTATTATCCACAGTTGAGTGCAGAGTTTTTGAATATATATTTTGGTTTGGGCACCTACTCTTGCACCTTCCAAAGGGCTGTGCATACGTTTCCACTAGTATAAAGTCACTGGTAAAGTGCTGGAGGGGAGATACACTTCACTATGCTTGATGGCATCAGTGATATAAATCGCATAGATTTTCCTCCAGAACTCTAATTGCTGTGAGGGGTTAACTGCTAATTTACATAATGGGCTGGGTTTTATGTGGACAACCATAGAGTGAGTGGGAGGTTGTCCACCTTATCTCCAACCACAGGGTGTGGTCTGGGTCTTAAATAGCTGACTTCCAGAGGCAGTCAGTGTTCAGTAGGTCTGGAGAGTGGAGCTCCAGTGCATTGTGGCCTGTGAAGGAAAGCTGAACCTTTGTATGCTAATTTCTCCTAAGCGGCCAAACTTCCCGCACATGAAAAGACTGTGTTATACTATTTTTTTATTTTTCTGTTTTGCCCTGATGGGCCATGTTTATTTTGTCCTCACCGTGGTTTATGCAGCATGTCTATAATAAACCTTTCGAAAGAACTAGAGACCGTGTTTGAGTGCCTACCTCTGTGTCAGCGGAGTGAGCAGCTCTACCACAGTAAACAGTGCTATACAATATGATGACTGCAATATATTAAGAGGATAAAAACTCTGATGGGAGGAGGAGGGCTTCTTTAAAGATTCATGTTGTCCAGTAAAACCATGAAAATCACTTCCTTTGAAGTCAGTTACTGAATGCTGAATTAAATCCTTTGTGATGACCTGGCTCCAACCCATCTTTGCCCAGTCATAGAGACAGAAGCAACATTGGGATAAATAGAAATCTTCGAGCCAAGTGAGAAATCGGGACATCCAAGTAATAGCCGCCATACCAAGACATCCTTGAAATTCAATTACTGCGCTGACGCGAGAAGCTTTCATGCCTGAGTCAGAGACAGAGGTTAAGATGGATACACACATCTGTTCCTTGTTGCTTTCTGCTTGACATTTTTTACATCCATTACGAGACTGAGCCGTATCACAGCCTTTGAAGATATTAAGAAATACAATGCCTGACTCACCAATGTAAAATGTGAAGATGTGCTTCTGGTCTACTGTCATCTTAGCGGATGATTTGTTTTTTTGTGATAGTGTGGAAATGTCGCTCCTTTGTCTAAGCTGTCATTTTGGATTGGTTTCCCTTTCTTGCGGTACTCCACATGCTTTGAAAGAAAAGACCAGACTCACAAGTGATCGTCTTTTAAAGAAGCTAAAAGATATCCGAAGGAGGAGGAAGGAGATGAAATGCTTGTTTGGAGAAATATTATTGTGGATTCTTGAAGCGTAAGCTTGATACTAGGTAAATAATTCACACTATTCATTACAAGCTTCCCAAAAAATGTAACATTTATACAAAATATATGCACATTGTATGTCTCTACTTTTGGGGCACAGTTATTAGGAACCTATCTGACACACTTCCTTCTAGTCCCCAAATGGATATTCCATGGCTGACAAAATCAAGCTTGACTCTTTAGGTAAATTAGGGTGCAAGTGTACTGAGAGTGGGTTTATTCCCAGCAAGTCATTAGGTTTTCTGCATTTTTCCCCACCTAAATCCACCCATATGTGCTTGATTATTGAAAATGCAAATTGTCTCTTCAGAGAGGAAGAGGCTTTGAACACTAGTGCCATCTATTCAAAGTAGCAATCCTAAAAGTCAATATCGACCCTTTACGATCATTGCCACATGACTTGGGATAAGAGGCCAAACCAGAATCTCAATTTTTAGACACGTGTTTTGGGATGTTGCCTCTCATCAGTGCAAAGCATGATGAAATCACTGGTGTTGGGAGAAAAATCTCATGCATATGCCATGAGTTCCCCATTAGTACCTTTCCTTTTTTAAACAAAGGCATTGCATATAAACTGCTCTGTCATCAGTCAAGAGCATGGGTTCAGTGCTAATTTTGGATAATCTGGGGGACCAATAAACCCAGGGGCATGACTAAAATAGGGACAGAGGTTGCAATTGCACCTGGACCCCGGAGCCTAAAGGGCCCAAAAAGCCCTTTGGCCTATATGAAAACACCAATACTATTTCAGACATTTTTTACATAAACTACAGATGAAAATCCACTTTAAAGGAAACTTGTTATGTCCCCAAATGCAATTAACCAGCAAATCTAATGGTAATATGCAGGTAAATTGCTTTACAATGCTGTCTGGCCTCCTTACTCAAAGTGCAGCTATTGGAAGAAAATGAACTTTATTCCTCTTGGTAGCCGCCAGCTTTCAGTCATAAAGGTATGCACACAGTGGCTATGGTTATAGCTTACATCATTGTGAGTAGTTGCTGTAAGCATGCCTTAAGGCCCTGTGCACACATTGCGGATTGTGCTGCGGTTCTGCAGCAGAACCGAACGCCATGTACAGTACAATGTTAGTGAAGGGAAAAAAAAAGCTGTGCACATGATGCGGAATTTTCCGCGCTGATTTGGTGCGGTTTTAAAATCGCAGCATGTCAATTCTTTGTGCGGATTCCGCGGAGGTTTTACACCTATTCCATTATAGGTGTAAAACCGCAGGGCAAATCCACACAAAAACCACGGCAAAACTGCATGAAATCCGTGCTAAAACCGCAGGTAAAACGCACATCATTTTACCTGCGGTTTTAGCAAAATCCGCGCGGAACAATCCGCAAGTAAATCCGAAACATGTGCACGGGGCCTAACCCTTTGATTGAAAGCTGTCAATCAAATTGCCAAGGCTTGCTTAGAACCACAAATCACTGGGTACTGAGCATTGACTGAAGCTGCCCTCAGATTGACTGTTGGACTGAACGTTGGCAGTTCCCATGAGGAAAAAAGTTTATTTTCTCCCAGTAACTGCATGTAGCTGGTAAGCATTGTACCACTATTGACTTGCAGATTAATACCATATCTGCAGGTTAATAGCATTTTTTGACATGATGGGTTCTTTCTAGCTACATGTCTTATAGGACAGAGATGTGAGAAATAGTGAAAATTTGGTTCAAATTCACACTGACAAGAGCATTTTCTGTTTTGGAGCTGTATTCCCCTCTTATATAGCAATGAAGGTCAATAACGTACAGATCTTTTATGGTGTCAATTTGTCTCTCTCTAATCTAAAATATTACTGTATGCAAAGTGCCAGCAGATTTTTAGCAAATTCTTTTACATCTATTAACTAATGCAACCCTTTAAAAAGGACCAGTTACTTGCTACATTTTTTTTAGCTAAATACATTTTAAAATTCCCCATGCACCCCTGACTCTCATGCTTTTTTCCATTTGGTGCTGCGTCTCTCTATTGCAGAGATATTCACATTTATTTCTTCTAGAGCGCAGTATGTGAAATTTCAGCTTATTTAATGCAACTGAACCTGTCTTTACAGTCTTTTCTGAGGGGTGTGCACCGTCATCTGATTCTCCCAGGCACCACCAATTAGTATCTATCTATCAAGGGCTGCTGAATTGTGATTGCCAACATTTGGTAGGGAGGAGCGAAAGCAAATGCCTGCAGAATCAAAATGCCCAGTTGCACTACTAGCAGAGATTTCACATAGCGCTCTCCAAAAGAAACAAATGTGATATCTCTGCAATGAAGCAATGCAACGCAAAATGGAAAAAAAACATCAGAATCGAGGGAGCTAAAGAATTTTTACAAGCTAATTAGCTCAATTTTTTGAGCAAGTGAAAGATCCTCTTTAAATGTCCAGATATGTAGGGTTCAGTTGGGAATCTTAGATCCTATTGGATTTCTTAGATCTAAACTAGTGCATCCTTACTTGACTTCACCTGGCAATATATCATTAAAACTGATTTGTCCAACCCATCCACTTTCTAGCTGTTAAACATTAGGGTCACCCTTACGGAAGCCATAAAAAACAGCACATCCTTATTGGGACAAAATGTACACATAAATGCCATATAGGATGAGCTACTCTATGGCTAAAGAGAAGGCAACAGAAGAGCTAAGCAGGTGCACACTGGGGATTTTTTTTGTCATTGAGAGATCTACCTTCATTTTTTCTTCCAGAGGATCTTGCAGTCTAACTTCATGTCTAATGCATGGAAATATACTTGTACCTGGGCCATGGTCATAGGAGGCCAATTAAACAATCAGGATGCGTTTTAGATACATAAATGTGCCTTTGTTGACTCCAGTGCGGGAATGAGATGGCCCTCTATAATTTATGTATATTTTTTAACAGACTTGCGTGTAGTAGCTTACGCCTCTGCAGGAAAATTCTTTTAAAAACTGTGAGTATTAATCTAATAAGACAGTTACATGTCAATTCATACATTTATATGTCCTTTAGAAATCTCTCCTAAGTCAGCGAGGTCCAATGCATCCTGCACTCCTATATTGCAATCCTGCCCTTTTGCAGAAGATAAGAAAGGTAATGTTTGCATCAATTACGGTTTATGCGGAGATATGGGATGAACAGCTTGCTTAGTTTTATCAGTGGCAGTTTTAAAATGTCATTGTAAATATGCTGCCAATCTCAAATGGAGGAGAGAGCGGTTGGTGGTCATTTATGAGAGAGGAGCCATTTGTTTGATTTCCAGACTTTGCCTGTAATGAGCCGCATTTACATAATGTTTTGTGTAAATAAGATGATACTGTGTCTGAACAGTGTTACCGCTGGGGCATTAAGTGTGACACAAATGGGTTTCATGAATAAAAAAAGATAAATATTAATAGACTCTAGATCCTCAGATACAATAACAATGGAAATGAGACAATAGAAAAACAGAAAAGCATATTAAATGATAATAGTAATAACAGTACCCTTTACTATACAACACCAAGATATTATCAGGCTTCATAAATAATCAAGCATAAATACTAAAAACTATAGGCATACTCAACGTCTGACAATTATGAGAATCTAAACGAACACAAGACTAAATTTTTCCAAGCTTACCAGTCCTATATAAAACAACCTACTGTCTAATATGTATGAGGGCCTACTTGCTCTCTTGACAGCTGATGTACTGGGAGGTACGGATCGGGCAATTTAACAGAAGAACTTCCATCAAAGTTTTTATTAAAGTTGAGCGAATATGTTCGGAATTGGTCAACGAATCTGAATTTGTCATATTCATGCCATATTGTTACCCTGTTTGTGCCAAATTTATGTTTGATGATCAATTCTGAACATATTCAGTCATTTCTACTCCCATTGACTCCAATGACATTCGGCTATGTTCTGCGAATATTGCAAAAACAATATTCCCCGCCGATCATAATTGGAACAGAATTTTGAAAAATTTGCTCAACTCTAGTCTTTATCCTTTTAATATATTGCAGTCATCATATTATATAGCACGGTGTACTTACAATTTCTCATTTTACCTTTCTTCCCAGTTAATTCTTCTCTTTTCTCTGCTCTATGTAGAAAGAGGATGTCACTTGTCCCTGCATTTATCATTCCCCTTTATACCTACTGACCCAGCTCCTCCCTCCCCCTCCCGCCAGGTACTTTTGCAGTGATGACTCATGCAGACAAAATTGACTTCCTGCTTCTACATAGAGCTTCAAAGGATTCAGCTAGTCAATTTTTAATCACGTGATGTCAAAGACCTAATGGAAATGATAAGAATTAAGTGGGTAAAAAGGAAAAATGAGCAATTGTAAGTACCCAGTGATATATTATGACTTCAATATATTAAGACTAAAAATTTTGATTTGAGAGGTTCTTTAAGTTCAGACTCCTTTTGCTTCAAGGGAGAAAATCTGCAACCAAAAGGAATTAAATGTCCACATGTACAGTAGAAAAAACACCCAAACATGATTTCGTCAAGATTATGTTGAGGTAGATAAGTATCTGGTGGTTGGGATTCAATCCCCTGATCCTTTTGTTTTGTCCTGCCTAGTGTATGGTTGTATCCTGATGTAGAAGCCATATTACTTTGAAATGTATTGATAATAAAACCACATCCAGTCCAACCAGTCTCCTGGGTTTTTAGTCTTATGAATTTCTATCAGCAGTGAAAAAGGACCCACTTTTTTATTTCCCGTCTGGCCTCTTGTTTTGCTGGTAGATAAGCCCCTGCAGAAAATTGTAACAGGAGAAAACTCTGCTCTATCCAAAGAAAACACTCAAGTGCCAAGTGCTTAAAGCCCCCGTCTCACATAGCGATATCGCTAGCGAGATC
>VIAB01013746.1:8970-20097 GCA_009801035.1 Oophaga pumilio
AGACCACTGCACAGTTTTATAAAAATTAGCTTCTCTACATGTCTCCATTCCAGTGTCAGTTGAATACCAACCAGAGTGCACCTCATTCTATTTAATATGCTTCTGATTAGGTGATCACCTGAACCAAATCTTATTTAACGAAGGAAAGTATAAAAAACACTGCTGTGGTGTTCACAATCCTCTTGCAATAGGAATAGCTGGATGGCAAAACAAGTGCTAGTAATATCCCAAAAGTAATAAGAATGAAAAAATAACTTTTAATCCTTCCTTCTGTAGGTCACTTGATGTCATCCTGCAGTTGCTGAGTGACATTCGAAGAAGATGACGGTCATCCCAGTCAGTGGTGAGTCGTTTTCGCCCTTTGCCAGTCTGTAGCTTTGTTGTCCCCAATGTCTGCTGATTGAGCTTGTTGTAATGGTCTACCGCCAAAGAAATTTTAAGGATGGAGGCAACATGACGCTCACTGTATCCCTCTGCTAGTAAAGCCAGAATTGAGACCTTCTTTTCCTCACTCAAGACTTTTATTTTCAACTCCTTTGGCATGGTTAAAAGTTATTTTTTTCATTCCTATTACTTTTGGGATATTACTAGCACTTGATTTGCCATCCAGCTTGTCCTATTGCAAGAGGATTGTGAACACCACAGGAGTGTTTTTTATACTTTCCTTCGTTAAATAAGATTTGGTTCAGGTGATCACCTAATCAAAAGCACATTAAGTAGAATGAGGTGGACTCTGGTTGGAATTCAACTGACACTGGAATGGCTGTCAGACATGTAGAGAAGCTGATTTTTATAAAACTGTGCAGTGGTCTCTTAATTTTTGCCAGAGCTGTATATGAGTTTCACTTTTTGTATTGAGGAACTTAAGTAAACAAACTTATTGATGATATTATCACTCTGCACCCCATCTTGACTGAAAAAAAAACAGAAATGTAGAAATTTTTGCAAATTTATTAAAAAAGAAAAACTGAAATATCACATGGTCATAAGTATTTAGACCTGCTCAGTACAGAGTAGAAGCACCATTTTGAGTTAGGGAATGATGCAACAAGTTTTTCACACCTGGATTTGGGCATTCTCTGCCATTTTTCCTTGCATATCCTCTCCAGTTCCGTCAGGTTGGAAGGTGAACGTTGGTGGACAGCCATTTTCTCAATTGGGTTAGGTCAGGGCTCTGTCTGGGCCAGGCAAGAATGGTCACAGAGTTGTTCTGAAGCCACTTCTTTGTTATTTTAGCTGTGTGCTTAGGGTCGTCTTGTTGGAAGGTGAACCTTCGGCCAAGCCTGAGGTCCAGAGCACTCTGGAAGAGGTTTTTATCCAGGATGTCTCTGTACTTGGCCGCATTCATGTTTCCTTCAATAGCAACCAGTCGTCCTGTCCCTGAAAAAACACCCCCATAGCATGATGCTGCCACCACCATGTGTCACTGTTGGGATTGTATTGGGCAGGTGATGAGCAGTGCCTAGTTTTCTCCACACATATCGATTAGAAATATCACCAAAAAGTTCTATCTTCATTTCATCAGACCAGAGAATCTTATTTCTCATAGTCTGGGAGTCCTTCATGTGTTTTTTTTTTTTTTTTAGCAAACTCTATGCGGGGTTTCATATGTCTGGCACTGAGGAGAGGCTTCCGTCGGGACACTCTGCCATAAAGGTCTGGCTGGTGGAGGGCTGCAGTGATAGTTGACTTTGTGGAACTTTCTCCCATCTCCCTACTGCATCTGTGGAGCTCAGCCACAGTGATCTTGGGATTCTTCTTTACCTCTCTCACCAAGGCTCTTCTCCCACGACTTGATGGTCAGGTCTAGGAAGACTTCTGGTGGTCCCAAACGTCTTCCATTTAAGGATTATGGAGGCCACTGTGCTCTTAGGAACCTTGAGTACTGCAGAAATTCTTTTGTAACCTTGGCCAGATCTGTGCCTTGCCACAATTCTGTCTTTGAGCTCCTTGGCCAGTTCCTTTGACCTCATAACTCTCATTTGGTCTGACATGTACTGTGAGCTGTGAGGTCTTATATAGACAGGTGTGTGCCTTTACAAATGAAGTCCTATCAGTTTAATTAAACACAGCTGGACTCCAATGAAGGAGTAGAACCATCTCAAGGAGGATCACAAGGAAATGGACAGCATGTGACTTAAATATGAGTCTCTGAGCAAAGGGTCTGAATACTTATGACCATGTGATATTTCAGGGTTTCTTTTTTAATAAATTTGCAAAAATTTCTACATTTCTGTTTTTTTTCAGTCAAGATGGGGTGCACAGTGTACTTTTACCAAATGGCTGCAATGAAACAAAGAGTGAAAAATTTAAAGTGGTCTGAATACTTTCCGTGTATATATGTACTTCCAGTTTCCCCTGAGCGAGCCACGCTGTTAGGTGGCGATACGCATGGGGCCCTCCTTCTCTTTGTTCATCATGCTGGCATGAGGCTCCATTTGTGTCATACTCTTTCCCCAATAGGATTCACCTCTTAACATTGGTTTGTAGCCTTCAATTGCTTGGTCATTTTGGACATGCTTTATCTATTTCAGTATTGCTATCTGATTATTGTGACTATTTTATCATTTGATTATTGTGATCATTTCACCATTTAATCTTTTTTCAGAATGCTATCTCTTTTGATGGAGTTTTAGCCTCACTTTATAGATTTTCTGTTATTTGCATGACTTCATTGTTTTGGCTGCATCATGTTTTTCTATCTGGTCAGTAATATATGAGGCATAGGATCAGTACCATGTTTCACATTCTTTAGCAATGCATGAGGCATAGGATGGTGGATGCTCATTTATTATTTCTTTTTCTATGTACCTATTATCTGCCATATGCACATTTTCTTACTTTGGCCTTTTCACTATTTAGCTGGTCATTATTAACAGCATTGTATTTTACTCTTATTGAGATTCATGTTAGATAATAGCACGTGTTTAGGTCATAATTGATATTGCATGTGCAGCTTACAAACCGAAGGTCTTTATTTGTTATTGGGTGTTTTTGCCATGTTATATATTTTTTCGCCAGCATATTGGAGGAGGTTAGGTTTGGATCCTTATATGGATCTTCAGTGGTGTTTCATATGGCCATTTTGTGGCCTTTTTTAATTGTTTTTAATCTTTGTCTTTATTGTGTGTCTTTTTTGCATTAATAAAAATTATTAGTTTAGTAATCCCACCTTAACATAGATTGTCAGTTTCCTGTGTACATGTTCAGCAAGCTGTTAATTAGATGTGTGGGAATGGTTGTACACAGTTTAGCATTAGAACCATTCCTACATCTACAACAGTTAAAACAGGGATTCTATCAAAACTACACCAAGCAGTCCAGCAAGTGGTACATAGTTGGAATCAGGCTCTCTTGACATATATTATGCTACTCTCAAATTTCATAGCAAATACCTACTTACAGTTTCCCTTAACTGGCACTTTTGTAAAAATGTTTGGGAATCCCCTAGATAGAATATGATTATTTAGTTCCACTCTTTAGTCTTTAATGATGCAGCCTATTTGTCATTTTAGGATGCAGTCACATCATCAAGTCTAGCATGTGTCACTTTAGAATGCTTTTACTTCTTAATCAAGATAAGTTATGAATACGAGATCTGTGGAAGTCCAACACAAGGCAGCGCACATCACCTGGATGGGAAATAAAGAGCAATATTCAGCAGCGAAGACCGAGCAATGTTCAGGGATGATGTGTTCCTCTCCCCTATACAGTACATCACTTATTTTTATTGGTTTGGTGGATGTGCCAAGTGTTGGACCCCCAGAGATCTCACACTCATGACTTATCCTATGGCTAGGTCATCAATTCAGTCCTGGACAGCAACTTTAATACAAACTATGGGTCTAATTACCCCAAACAACTTCGTCGATTCCTCAAACATAAAGCAAATAAACCACAAACATATTTTGGGATAGAGTCTATTTTTTTTTTTTTCATTTGAGTTACTTCATGTTTATTGGCTAAAAAGCATGCTTTTTCTTGAAGATAAAAAAATAATTATACATACAGACATGCTACACAATAAAAACAAATAACTACACAAAATATGTATTATATATATATTGTATATATGCACACACAGAACATACACACAAACACATAGCATAAAATATATTATCTGTTGGGGGATTGTATAAAATCATCTTGATGTATAGTGCTATTAACATCTAAGGAATTGTCTATTTACCATTTGCTCAGACTTCTCAGCTTTGTCCTTGATATCTTTGATCTTGCCGAACAGTTGCTGTATAGCTTTCTGAGCCTCTTCCAAAGCCTGCGAATAAAAAACAAAGATAATCAGCAATTCATCAATGCTACGTAAAGATGACAGTATTTATTATTTAAGATGGAAATTGAACAATGTATTTAATCCAACCAGCATCCACTTGAATCATGTTACTCATATAGCGTATAAATGTAAATAAAGGGTTGTGTATATAACATTTCACTTGAACATGTTATATATACAATAATGTGCACTTCTAAACACTTTCTTAATCTAGAATTTATGATAATAAACAAGTTAAAAGCAGGACAATTTGTTCTTGCCAAGCAAATTCCTCGATTCCCTTAAATACTATCTACCGTATATAAATATGAGCATTTTGGCTTCTCACGTTCAAACAGAAATCATCCATCAAAGGATGAGAACTCCGTATCTGCGTTTTATGTGAATGAAATATACATATATATACACATATATTTTTTTTATGCATATTAACCCCTTCATCCAAAGCGATATTACGTTTTTGTTTTTTCCTCCCCTTTTTCCAAGAGCCATAACTTTTTTTTATTTTTCCAGCCATATAGCAGTATGAGGGCTTGGTTTTTTTTTTTTATTCAAGTGGTGAAAAATAAATCTGAAATTTGTAGAAAAAAAAATAATTTCTTTTCTCGCCATTTTCCAAGACCCACAACGTTCTCCTTTATCAGGATCTGGGGCTGAGTGAGGGCTTATTTTTGGAGCCCTGAGCTGACGTTTTTCCTGATATCATTTTGGCGCAGATACAATGTTTTGATTACCAGTTACTGCATTTAAGTTCAATGTTGCAGCGACCAAAAACCGTAATTCTGGAGTTTTGATTTTTTTTTTATCATTACACCATTTATCAGATTAAATTATTTAAAATTTTGATAGAGCAGACATTTCCAAATTTGTGTATTTTTTTGTAATTATTTTATTTTTAATAGGGCAAAAGAGGGGTGATCTGAACTGTGTGCTCAACATGTGTGAAAGTCATCAGTAAGGAAGATGTTAAACACTTCCTCTAAGGCTGGGATCACACGTGCGAGGAATACGGCTGAGTCTCGCATGTTAATACCCGGCAGCAGGAGTGGAGCTTGTGGCCGCATAGCAATACATGGAGCTGCACGCTACGCTCTCGAGGCCGGCGGCAGTGCCGGGTATTAACATGCGAGACTCGGCCGTATTCCTCGCATGTGTGATCCCGGCCTAAATCTTCATGAGTGTTTGACACTGCTTCTAAAAACAGCAGCCACTCCAACACTGTACGCTCCTATGATGCCACCAGTTGCAAAGCAGTGGTTACAAGCTCAACAAAAAAGAGCATGTGCAACATGACCTACACATGGACAATCCCATGTATCTTGGCTAGGCAAGATAAACTTACTGAAATGCATAATTTAGCATAAATGACATACTTATTACAAGCACTCCTAATCTAATCCATCTCCCCAAATTCTTTTTTGTTAATGGACACAAGATCTTCTAGGATCGCACATGATATTCTTACTTTAACACACAGGTCAATGCCTCCTGTACTACCAGCCCAGTTCCAATTTCAGCAAGTTATTTACCTTCAGAGAATCATGGACTTGATCTAACACCCACACACAAAACCTGGGTTCAGGTTGAAGAAAAACCTAAAGTACCCACTACGACTACTCATCTTCACCCTGCCGACTTCCCTAATTCCTTCCAAATCAAAAACCAACCAGACACTTATAAAATCTGGTCAGCACCCCACATCAAGGAAAATTATTCCCCTTATCCTTCTCCCCTGCTAGAGGTCAGATATCTTATTTTCCCCTATACCCATACAAAATAAAACCCTTCCTTAAGCTTTGAGCCGCTCCAATAAACCTCTACAAGACCTGTTGGAAACAGGACTAATCCCACCAGAGAGGAATTTAAAAAAAACAACTCCTAAACAATACCTCATTAAATCCTCTTCACCTCACAAATTTACACTCATCTTTAAATGTATTACAAAAAACTCAGATTCGAACAGACACCTAACAAAGTTTGAGATGTTCTTGACTCCGACTAAGCCTCAAAAACAGATAGCTGTGACTCTAGAATCAAATAGTCTCTCTCCGTGAACCCAAAAAGTTCCCATTCATTAGCAAATGGCAAATAGACCTAAAAAGGTCAATCTTGACCACGTAAAATTCTACTTGCCCCAAAGCTCTCCTCTAAATGCATTCATATGCAAGAAAACAAATGTAAAATATTGAATAGGTGGCATATCACCCCAGTCAAACGTCATAGTTTCCAAAAATCATAAAGCTTAATGTGGTGGAGATGCCTCTCCAAGGTGGGTACGTACTACGATATGTAGCGGTCATATCCAAAAATATACCGTATTATACCGTATTTTTGGACTATAAGACGCACCCCAAATTTTGGGGTGAAAATAGCAGAAAAAAAGATTGGTACAGCAGGGTCACAGGAGGCATGGTGTAGCGGTGCTGAGGTTCGGTGTGGGCTATGGGGAGTGCACCTAAGCAGGGTCCCTTCCTGCTAAGGTGGGCGACGCTGCGGCCTGGTGTCCTCGGGGAGTTGCGGCAGTGGTGTGGCAGAGGTGCAGTGATGCTGATACAGGGTCCCTTCCTCAGGTGAGGTGACGCCACGGCCCGGTGTCCTAGGCGAGAAGCTAAGCCAGGTTAATCACGAGTTTCTCGTTGGTGGCGGCCATCTTCCTGAGGCCGCGCGTGCGCAGATAGAGTACCTCTGCTTCCTGGGGCTTCAGGAAAATGGCCACGGGAGGCAGCGCGTGCGCAGATGGAGATCGCGGAGGCCATTTTCCCGAAGCCGAGCTCTCAATCTGTGAACTTGGCTTCATGAAAATGGCCGCCACGATCTCTATCTGCACACTCGTGGCCTCCGGCGGCCATTTTCCTTAAGTACCGGGAAGCAAAGAACTCAATCTGCGCACACACGGCCTCAGGAAGATGGCCGCCGCCACCGAGAAACCCGGCTCTGCTCTCCGTGGACACCGTGCCGTAGCGTCACCTCACCTGAGGAAGGCACCCTGCTGAGGTGCACGCCGTAACGCCCACCGTGCCTCCGCATCCCCGCACCTCTGGCACCGCCACACCACTGCCACAACCCCCCGATAGCCTGCGTTCAGACTATAAGACGCACCCAACATTTTCCTCACAATTTTTTTTTAGGGAAAAAGTGCATCTTATAGTCCGAAAAATACGGTAAATATTCTAGTCGGAGATCCTGTGTTTTATAAACCAAATCCTCAAAACACAGCTCGCTGTTACTACAGAAATAAGTCTACTACACCTTTTCGCATCAAAATTTCAAGAAATAAACTTTCTTTTTAGACACCTACAGGCTTCAGCTAGAATTCTGACACCTACTAAGTGGAAATCTAACTCAGGACTTTTATCACCCAGTGGAAATCCAAGGTAAAACAAGTTTACTGATGTGAAGAACTTTCAAGCTGGGAACTCAAGAGCCACACACACTTTATAGAAATCTGGGATCCCTGGAGACTTTATCAACTACACCTCTTGACTTTACTTTCCAACAGGATTTTCCTTACCCCCTTTCATACTCCAACATTGAGCTTTCACGCCTTCAAGAGTACATTTAACTTTCTTTGGTTTAAAAGTACTGGATCATTACCACCCTCCACATCCACCATTGAATTTCTGTTGACTTGTTTGTTGGTAACAAATTGTTATAAGTCCCATAATTTACCCCTTACAGATTACATGTGCATATTATTGCTATTAACTTGATTTGCTGAGCAATTTATTGCATATGCCTGCAAACCTATTTGATTGTATCTTTGTTGTAACCAATTTAAAAAATCACAATAAAAAGAATTTAAAAAGAAAAGAGCATGTGCATGGTGGATGTTCAACCATCGCAGCTAAACAACAAGCTCTATTCATAATAAAATCATTAATATCTCAAAATTGGCTAAAAATGTTATCAAACAATAAATTGCAAAAGCTTTTACAAACAGTACCCAACAATACCCATCTACAAATAAAAGATTAACCCTTTAAAACTTGTTTTGCAATGATAATTAGAAAAGAAAATATAATATAATGATGTCATGGGAATACAGAGACAGAGAAGGGCCAAAGGATAGCGGTGTCTCCTCCAGCACTGATTAGAACTGCTTCACTATCTTATTAAACTGGGCAGGTTTTTCCATTGTTGGCAGTGTAAGGGTTAATCAGTTAATTTGATCTCCTGGAGTTCTCTAACCTGGACTGTCTCAGCTATTCAGTGTTGGTCATTACCTGCTGCAACATATGCTCACCAATGGCACTTGGGAATTGCCAGTGATAGTTCTTACTGCCTGCTTAGGATTTGGAGGTGAAGTTCATGTTTGGAGAGTTGTTCAGGAGATTGTTGGGTGGAATTTGTGTGTTCATCCTCATTCTCTCATATTTGGTTTCACCTTCCTATACCTCCCATGTCTTCCACTTGGTTTTTTGAGTGTATTTTGTAAATTGTAGTTTTAATTTATCCATGTCTGTCTTCCCTTGTTTGCCTGGTCAGTGTTATCATATACACTTCGGTCTCACATCTCTGGGTGTGGGAGAGAACAGATAAGGGGTAATATAGGAGTATAGCAAGGCACGTGACCCCGGTATCTAGGCCTTCAGCAGTAATCCAGGGGATAGGGATAGACTAAGGTGCCCCTAGTTCGACAGATTGAGCAAGCGCCCACAGTCCCTAGTCATTACATGACAGATAATGTACGCAGGATATTCAAGATCTATATACTGTATATATATAAAACTCAAAATCTGAAGTAGCCCGCTCTATACAAATCCACAGTTCTTGCCCGATTTGGGTGAAATTTGGCATGCACCCTCTCCACCCACAGAAGCAGAATACTGCGCACGTTACATCTCGCTATCGTCCCCCGTCATGAGATTGGGGCCCCCCAAGTTAGGCCCTATACATATAATGGAGAAATGTGTAGGTGAAAGTAAAAGTGCTGAGGGGAAAACAACAGTTGTGACTTACAGGGACAGATTATAGCAATGGCACCAAAGAGTTGCTGCTAAAGGGGCCGCACCACCACACACAACACACACATTTAACAAACACCATACAAACATCACACAGACAGCACACATACACCAACCCACAAGCACAACACCACACAAATGCCACAACACACCGCACAAACACCAGACCACTAATACCACAACACCACCCCATAAATACCACATGCACACACCACACACACACGCGCATGCAAGGACCACACACGCATGAAAACACACTCAGATGGATGCACCCTACGCACATGGACGAAAAGAGCACATGCGTACTCACACACACCATGGACACTTGCACTGCGCACGCACAAACACATGGATCTCATGCATGTGGGAGCTTTCATCGCTGAAGCTGCTGAGGTAAAGTGTGTGCACAAGCAGCCTTACTGAGCAGCAATACTGGTCAGGCGAAAAATGCCTCATAGTAAGATTGTCATTATTGCTTACTATCAGGGTGGATTTGATTTAAATCAAACTGATTTAAATCACGATTTAAATCACTAGTCAGTAAGGCTTGATTTAAATCAGTGATTTAAATCAAAGTTTCTACCAGACCGGTATATCTAATTTCATCATGTGCGATACGCCCCAGACCGGTGTATCTAATCCCATAATGCGATACACTACACTCAGCCCTGTATCTAGATACATGCAGTGTGTCATGTGCTGTGAATAATCCCAGTGTGTGATACTCTCCACGTATCTGTGCTCAGTTTATAATACAGCGAGCACTGAAGGGGTTGATTCTGTATTCATAGGTTTCTAGAACAATAGGATTAAGGTCTTTTTCTCAACTCTGTTCATGTTGTAACATTTTTGCCGTGAAGAAGAGGCTGGGACCTCTGCGGAGTCAAATTCAGTTTTGAGAACTGCGTAAGTAAAGCGAGCGTCTGTGATAATATAGGAGAGAAACTGCCCACTAATCCTACAGAAACCTCTGGAAGAGCATGGCATTGTGAATGTTACACATATACAGCCTTTATTCTACTGAGTTAAACAACTCAGCTTTATCTCATGATGGAAGAACCTTTGGATGGTAAAATATTTTCCTCAAAAAGCAGTTTATTGAAAAAAATCCGATTTAAATCAAAAAAATCCGATTTTTTTGATTTTTTTTTTTAAAAATCATTGATTTTTATCCACCCTGCTTACTATACAGGGAGCTTTCATCACTGAAGCTGCTGAGGTAAAGTGAAAGCTGAGCTCTGATTGGTTGCTATGGGCAACTAGACAAGTCTGCCTGTGAGGCGGTTTTCATTACTGAGATGTGAGCTCCTTCAGGTCATAGTAATACTGTGTGAGGGCTGCTCTGTATTTACTATTCATCCTATTACATCTCTTATCAGTGTCAGATGAATACTAAAGGGTCACAATACTAAGGACTGTTTTTTAAAATGTCGCCCAAAAAACGACCATCTATTGGGCAAGTTCATCCAAAAGCTAAAAAAGCAAAATTGTGTCAAAGAGCTGAGACAAGTGAACAACATAACTCACGGCTTGAAAAGAAACGGATGAGACAGGCTAAATGTAAGGCAGCTGAGACAGAGCAATGGGAATGTCGTCTTCACAAGAATCTGATAAGGCAGGCTGAAGCAAAGAATATGGAAACATCAGAACAAAAGGATGAACGTTGTGAAAATTACCACATACGACACATGCAACGTGTGCAAAGATGTAGGCAGGCTGATTTGAGATTGTAAGCATTTCACTACAACCCAATTCAAGACTATAGGTCACATCAGAAAGTCATAATTGGCAAAAAGGACATACCATATATACTAGAGTATAAGCCGAAACGAGTATAAGCCGACCCCCCTAATTTTGCCACAAAAAACTGGG
>VIAB01013750.1:47536-69152 GCA_009801035.1 Oophaga pumilio
GGTCAAAGAGGGAGCAGGAGGAGAGGTGGGAGGACAGTTCAAGTGTAATTACAGTATATTAGTAGATTTAAAGCTTTACACTTTTTTTTACTAGCTGGACAGCTTCTTTAAAAGGAGGGAAATGCATGAAAAACTAAAATAGGGTCATGTGTTACTTAGCGTATACTGGATTTGGCATTTTTGTGCAGGAGAATTAGGGAATTTTTTTTATTATTATTGTTTTGTTAGGAAAAACAGCTGGACACTGAATTATATGTTGCCCAAAAATTCCTACAAAAAAGGGACATCCACTCTAGTTTTGCACAGTTGTAGTGGAAGCAATGTAGGAGCCCACAAATATTCGAGGATGGCCACATTTGTAGAGGGGAACTTGAGTGAATTCCATAAGTTCATAGGGTATCTGTTACACTGAGGCTAAAACTTGGTATTCTTACCACCAGAAGGTTTGGGTCAATGTGGTAGAGTTTTTATATTGTATTATATATTGTGTCAAGCCAGAAAACGTTGCTAAGCTCGGACTTCAGAAGTTGCCCCATTGATCGGAGACATCCATTACATTCTTTTGATTGAGAAGGGAGTCTATAGCTAGACAGGGACCCTCGATAACGTTGAAAATCGGTAGGACAGATGGCTGGATTGTACAAGAGTACACTCGATCTCATGACCATTAAAGTGTAGGTTATTTTGTATATTGATGTCTGCATTAGGTAAGACCACCTCATTTTCCCTGTAAGAGGAACTTTTGGGTGGTAGAGCATGGAGAAGTCCTGAAAAAATGTAGTTATGTGCTGCATAAACAGGTTAAGGGAGTCTGTCGGCACAAAATAAGGGTACAAACCAAGCACATGCACTCTTGGCTTCTCACTTACTTGTTTTCTATCTATCGAAGTTCTCCTCTGACATCTATGGCTTTACAGGCGCCAGTGAAGGATGAGGGGCAGAAATGGATGCAAAGCAAGTAGGTAGACGGGTGCGCTGAACTATTTGGCCCCATCAAGTTTGCATTGAGTGCATGTGATTTTTTATTTTTTTTTTAAATCATTTTTGTACAGGGGTGGACACAGAAGTGTTTGTGCGCAAGGACATTATTTGAGAACTTTGAAGTGCAATAGGTCATCATAATCCACACCTCTGTGTCAGTGGCAGAAGTTGTTTGCTGCTTTGAAATGGAAGTGGGCCTCCTCACCTCTTACCTCTTGGGTCCCTGCACCATTTGTGTTTCCTCCCCTGATTTTGTGCGGACACATTCCCTTTAATGGTTACCCAAACAGCATATGCATAGTTTCTGACTCTTGGGCATGCTTACTTTATCGCTAAAACTCTACTTTACACTATATATAATCTCTTATTTTTCTTTTTATGATCCTTCACTTTGTATTGTTTCAGGCTGAGCACCTGACCAGCTGCTACTGGGGAGGCACCAGCAGCTCCATCGAGCGCCATGACCCATCCTTGCCCTATCTTGAGCAATACCGCATAGACTTCCAACAATTCAAGAGCTTGTTTGCCCTACTCTTTCCTTGGGCATGTGGTACACACATGGATATCATGGCTTTCCGCATCTTTAAGCTTCTGGATGGAAATGGCGATGGTTTAATCAACTTTCGAGAGTTTGTTTCAGGATTGAGTGAGTATTTATTGGTTGGATTGTGTTTTATACATCGATGTATGCTGATTACACAAAATTATCAAATCTATGCAATACAGATAAATTACCTTTGGCCATTAGAAGTCACCATTATTTTATTAACAAAGTTAAAATTTCATATCCCAGTTCAGTTGACGTGTCCTCTCTGCAGGAAATATTATAACATGGCAAACCGCTGTGTTGCTCCAGCACCAATGCTCCACCAGTCCTTACTGGTCTTTCCCTGCACTAGTGACTTGTTGTACATCTAAGTGACCACTGCAGCCAATTACTGGTGTCACCAATGGAGCTGGCATGTGTGGCCATTGAGACCAATGTACATATGTGCAACATATCATCACTGCAGGCAGGATGAACAAAGACCGTATGAGGCCATCGTCACTTTACCGCTGGCACGCCACACACCACTCCTCTAACTCTGGAGGAGGTCGTTTCTGCTCTTTACCTCCGAAATAGATCTTTGTGTTTTTTTCTGGCATAAATCTTTGAAAAATTGTGAAATTGCCTAACTCTTGTGACTTTTTTTGCCATTTTTCATGCCAGTTTCTCCCAGTACTGACAAAATGGCTAGGGCTGGTACAGGGGAATGGCGGGGTGGGATGCAAGAGCTTATCCAATTCATGAAGAGCCATGGCATTTCCTATGCCAGAAATCTCACTCCAGTACCTGATTGGGGTGAGATTTTTGGCTTAGCGGCAAGAGGCGCATGTCGCTTGTCAGATGCTTCAGATTTTTGAAGAGGCATGTACCTCTCTATGAATCAGGAGGATCTGAATCCAGTCCACCCCCTCATCAAGACCTGTGTGAATCAAGCCCACTTTGTGCTATACTGTTTTTAATTTCCTTATCGTTATGTGTTGTCGTCTGTTGTTTTTTTTTTCGCGTTATAGAATTGTACAGCCGACTGCAATTCCATACAGCAAAAATCTAAACTAATGTATGCCGGACCAAATGGAAGCTCTTTTAGCCATAGGTCAGCTGAATAGGAGCCTATTAGTGATGAGCGGACTTGCTCGGGTATTGTCTTATCTGAGCATGCTGGGATGTTATCAGAGTATCTGGGAGTGCTCGTATGTTATGTTCGAGTCTCTGCGGCTGCATGATTTGTGGCTGTTGGACAACCTAATAAACAGGCAATGCCCACATGTGTTCAGGCTGTCTTAACAGCCACAAATCATGCAGCTGCAGGGACTCGAACATAATATATGAGCACGCCCAGATACTCTGATAACACCTGAGCATGGTCGGATAAGATGTAATCCAAGCACGTTCGCTCATCACTAGAGCCTATTGGTATATATGATATGTGCACCAGGAGCACTCCGCTAGCGGACACTGTGCAAAGCGGTGTGTGTTACTGTGGAGCGCACAATGTCTAGTGGTTAGTCCGCCCTGGTACATCTGTAAGTAAGTAGCAGGGAGGTACAGTAGCGAGTTAGGCAACTGATCCGATACCAGATTTACAGCCGTAACGGATCGGCTTAGTGTAATGCGGTATTTATGTCCTCAGGTGCCGCCTGCCATGGTGACCTCACAGAAAAGCTGAAGCTGTTGTACAGAATGCACATATTGCCTGGTGAGTTCATCAGATCTACTGAGCATTACACCAGCCCTTACACATTTCTGGTATACATGGATAGAAATGACTGCCGATAAGATCAAGGTTTACAATGCCTGTACGTTAATTCTTGCTTTATAGGGATCACTAAACTGTTTCAAATGTTCAATCCACAGACCTTTAACCTATATAGTGATATGATAACACATTATTGACCTTTTCAGACCTGTCTCCAGACCAAGAAGAACCAGATTCTGCTTTTGAGGCTGCACAGTACTTTGAAGACATCGCTCCTGAGTGTAGCCAAGGTATGCCATCATCTATGAAAGCAGGTTTGCTGCTAATTACAACCTCAGGTTGATGGTGACCACACCACTAGACTAGATTAGCTAGTTTGTAGCCTAGAACAAGTTCAAGTATGTTGGTTTATCTTTACCAAAAGTGTAATGGATTAATGCCGAGCATCAATCATTGATTTTTGGTAGTTCTAGTCCCTGACTTCTGTAAAAAGTGTTGAATCCTCACATAGCGCCTCGAGGATTCTCCAGCATCGGGAGTGGTGGGCTCGTGATCGCGAGTACGTGAACGAGGCCGCACACATAGACCGAATGTGGCCGTAAGTATGCAAATCACATTCTTGCGATAACATGACCGCCCGCTCCCAGCACCGGAGAATCCTCACAATGCGCGATGTGAGGATTTATAAGTCATCAGTCACATAGTGACTGCAGACTTGTAGCCAAAGGCTGAGCAACCTCTTTAAGGTTAACTGGCACACTCCTGAGGGCTATCAATGTTTGTCTGTTTCAGCTTTTTTGTAGATTGTACAGTCATTGCCAGGTTGCATAAATATATAAAACCTGATGAAAAGCTTATAATTGTACACCTGTAACCATAGAAACATCTGACTAAAAGATCTGAAAACGCCGAACCAGCAAACTTTCTGAAAGCCATAACTTTTGACAGGCACCAAACTTTTGTCCACGGCTATATGGTTGGTTTAACCACTTGACAATATTTATTTTGTGCTTAGTTTGGTACAACTTTTTATGCCTGATTCATCAACATTGACATATTGTATATCAGTCTTGATGTGCTGGCAATAAGATGCAGCAACTTTTTCAAGAAGCATATGGCCAGCCAGGAACTGAAGCACATTTCTGGCATAATTTGTCATCTTTGTGGCATAAATTGTCATGAATTAGTTGGACCTGCTTGGTTCTGTCCCAGCTCCCCTCACTTTTCTGAAATTTTTTTGACCTGGCATGGAGTGGTGGAACTGTCAAAAGTTGCAAAATGTTAGCCCAATTTCAAGTTGCACAAATAATGTGACCTTTTTAAGGTGTTTTACACTAGAATTCGGGCGAAAACGCATTAATAAATTAGGCCCTCTGGCTTTGACTTGCATAACCAGGCTCCTGCTGAAACTGCATACCTCAGTGTGAACACCATACCTTCCATTTAACCCCTTAGAGACCACTGCCCATAGAAACAACAGCATCTTAGTGGGAGCCACTTCCCTCTGTCTAAACACTGTTTGCTCATTGCCCCCGATCAGTGGGGATGGCCATGGCTGCTGCCTTAGTCATTCCATTTATTTTTTTATAAATCTACTTTTCCTTGTAACTAGGGCTGGTATATTAGCCCAAGTTACAGGGCAAATTCAACCTCCTGGCTGTATAACAATGCTGACCTAGGCCTGTTAGGACCCAGTAGTAGAGTTGAGCGAATTTGTTCTGGTCCCTGCTTATTGGACAAGCTATAGTGCTTACCGAATAAGCTACAGGAGTAACCCGGATACATGGAGCACACCGACTGATCGGCGCCGGAACTGCATGTGTTGTGGCTGTATCACAGTCGCAGCACATGCATGGAGAGCCCAACACACAGGCTCTCCATGCATGTGCTGTGACTGTGACATAGCTGCGCCACATGCAGCTGCAATGCCGATCAGCCGGCGCGCTCCATGTATCCGGTTTCCCGCTGTAGCTTATTCGGTAAGCACTATAGCTTGCCGAATAAGCAGGGACCCCAACAAATTTGCTCAACTCTACCCAGTAGCTCTTGCTCCCTCTCTACAATAAAAAATAAAATGATCACTGGGTCCAGAGGAGGAAGCACTGTGAGTGCTTCCTATTCTGAATACACAGTGCTTGTTCAGATTGACATGTAGCGATTGTGGCGCACTCAGAATTTTATATATTATAAAATTTGGATTATAATGCAAATGATATTTTTCTCTGCTTTTTCTAAATGGTCGATGCAAATGGTTCAGTATAATGTTCAAATCATAAACCATTGGTGTCTAAATAAAATTTTATTGGACAAACCTTCTAATGATAACAGTATTATTTTTTTTTTTTTCAAAACGAAAACTCAAAATGCACTCTTCCAAATTACAGTATTATGCACAGCAGTGTTTAAAAACATTTTATGAGTTGTAAGGAACCGAACGTGGTTATTTGTTGAATTTGCAGCATTAAGAGGTCACATTTACGAAGATCAAAAGCTTTTTCAACCATAAACATCTTAACAGGCCTAGTTACATGTTAATTGAACTTGTGAGTTTTTGGATAGTTTTTGCTTGGATGTCTTTACAGGATGTCAGAGTAGTCTCCCAGAGCTGCTGTTTTGATGTGAACTGCTTCCCAACTTCATAGATCTTTTGCTTGAAGATACTGACGGGTGAAGGGTTTGGGGGCTAAAGTACCTTGGGGTATTATACTGTGCGGGGGATACTGTAGGGGCACCATGCATTGGAGGCTTCATAATGTATGGGGGTGTCCTATTTTATGGAGGTTGGGACTCTGCAAGATTAGGGAAGTGGCTTAGTGCAGGGTGAAAATGAATAGAAATTTCTGCTGCACACTAACTAGGCTTGCCGCTATATGTATCCCCATGTTTCTAATGTTGAAGTATGCCTGAGCCCCTCTTAGTGGTGGCTGCAGCTTCCTGTTATGCAGTTTTCTGCGGCTCAGTTCCAGACCTCCATAGCAGTTGTGTGGCTTGTCCCTATGGTAGGTATGCCACTGATTCATACATAACTGTGTGTTACATTAAACTACAGACACCGATTGCAGTTACAATACAATGCAGTTCCTGCGTATTTGCGATGGTAGTGAGATATCGTTTGCGATTTGCTGCAGCAAACATCTAAGAGATGTTTCTTCATTTCCTGTGTTGTTCTTAAGTTGCTGCAATTGAGTTGAGAAGCCAGAAAAGGACAGAAGAAGGCTTTGTTGCCGTCAGTCTTAAAAAGGCTAAAGGTAACGCCTGGTGGTCACAATGTCTGTGTTGTGCTTGTAGTAGAGACAGTATCATTGTGATTTTTGTGACTTTAACTTTCCTGTTACTGAAAATATAAGCAATTTTTTTTTATTTATTAGTTAGGAAAACAAGACACGATAACCGAAATTATCTCCGGATGTGGGCACAAGAAAACCGATCTAGGCAAAATGTTGCAAATGAATTACCCAAGTTAAATCAGGTATTGCCTTGATGCGTAGCTTGTATGTTAGCATTATTCTACTTGTAAAGAAGTATACTGAATTGACTACAATGTATATGAGCTAGGTGTATATCTAGAGGCCAGTTGGCCGGGGACGTCCTGGGTGCCGGTGAGATGCCAACTTTACTGTATCCCAGTACCCCGGTATTGGGCAGGTTGAGTGAAGTAAGGCCTATCTGCAACTCATATTTTCGCTTAAACAGAGAAATGACTCCGTATGCTTAAAGGGGTTGACCACGTTCTCTTTAATTTAAGATGTGTTGGGGACGTAATTTGATGGCTTTTACTAATGTATAAAAATTACAGGTTCCCCACCTGCACTTTCCTCACAAACTGCACAGCTTTATAGTCCTCAAAAATGGCAGCAAGTAGAGAAGCGTCACCAAAACTGTCCATAGCCATCACTAATTGGATAACAGCGGAAGAGTTTTACAATTGGGGGAGCGGTGATGGGCAGGTCAGGACGCACGCTCCTACTTGTTGTGGACCAAAGAGCTGTGCCGTCTGTGAGGAAAGCTACACTAACAAGTGCAGGAGGAGAACCTGTCGTACCTATATAATAGTAAGGGCCTCTAAGTCATCTCCCCAATGTATCTGTTAATGTAAAAGGTAGTCAACCTCTTTATGTCCTTGATTTCTTATTTTCGATTTTGGTCAGGTTATTACAATCCGCTTTCCTTGGAGACTAAATGTAAAAAATATTTGATTATTTATTAATGACTATCTCCGTGACTCTGCTATAGATTTAGGAGAATGGATATTCAGGAGATTGGACTTGTGCTTTTTTCATCCATACTGTGTAACCCCTGTTGGTGTTCTGGAGGTAGTTACATTGCTTGTTCATAAAGACCTCCATACATATTAGATAAGTCAGCCACCGATTAAGGCGAGATTAGCCAAAAATCAAATGCGTATGGGGGCCTCCGAACTCTCTCTCCCAACAGATGTTGTTGGGGGAGAGAAGGATCTAGTCTGTTAAATTTCAGTAGCCATTCCTTTTGGTCATTTAGAGAAGCCAATACCAGAGGAGCGAGGAATTGGTTCCCTTATTTAGGACACCGGAGCACTTGGACAAGCTGTCCTATGGATGGGGGAAGTTGAGGGATAGAGCGGTCAGTCAAACTATAGTTCTGCCAACGGCTTTGTCAGAAACAGATATAAGTAAAAATGGATTAAAATAATTTAACTCTTTAAACTGAAAAGACTTGGTGAAATGCATGTTGACTGTGGATCAAGAGAGGAACATATTAGAGGTCCCTCAATAATTGGGCCATATTTTGCCACCCTGGACAGAAAAGTATGTTGTACATTTACGATTATGCCCAATTAATGTCCAATGAGCCAATCCCTACTCCTTTATTACTAATGATGCATCTAAGCCTAATGCACCTCCCAAATCTTGGGAGAGAGGTTTTGTTGGCTTAACAGCTATCTAATGCGCATGACTAGCCTAAAGGCTCGTGTACACAGTGCGATGCAGTATGTTAAAAGACCGCCAAAATGCTTCCAGTCGGCAGTTGTTTAATATCCTGTTTACACCGACAGTCCCCTCTTCCGATGCACACTGAATAATCTAATACTGTTCAGTGTATATAAACCTTCATTGTTTTTGGCAACACAAGACTTTATGCTGCTGTGAACCATGAACTGTTGTGCAAACCAAAAGATCAGTTCACCCGACAAGTGATCGTTTGCTTGTTCGTCTGGTGACAGCCTGTTTAGATTGCAAGATTATTGTGAACACGCATTCCTAGAAACGCTCATTTCAAGATCATCTTGCAGTGTAAAAGCTGGAACTTCTCATCACTGTCAAAAATTTACTGTGGATCTAGATGCATAAGCAATCCAGAGTTCATCTGCTCATACAAGAAAAACTCCCAAGTGGTCATGTTAGTGGGAATAATGAACGTCCGGTAGTAGCCTTTCCGTGTGCCGTTCAATGCAGACTACAATGTACCAAGTTTATCTTGTTCATTTCTCTAAACTGTGTCAGAGAAAATTCAAGTCACACTAAGCAGTTCTTCATTTTGTCTCCTCTTGATTGTTTACTTCTAGGAGCAGTTTATCGAGTTGTGTAAGACCATGTACAATATGTTTAGCGAGGATCCAAATGAGCAGGAACTCTACCATGCAACTGCTGCTGTTACCAGCTTATTGCTTGAGATTGGTGAGGTGGGCAAACTCTTGTCCATGCAGCCTTCAGAAGAAACTCCCAGTCGCTGCAGCACAGAAACTCAAAGTAGGGTTCTTGAAAAAAAGCCCATCCAGACTTATCAGTATGTGCAATCAGGAACCTTCTCCTCAAGCCTCGTTTCCACTGATAACACAGACGAAATTCACTCTGATCAAATGGAGGAGGTCAAGCTTGAGGACTCTTCTCCAAGAGACACAGGGGCCTGCTCATCTATGCTCATATCAGATGATGAGACAAAAGACGATAGTTCCATGTCTTCTTACTCTGTGTTGAGTGCCGGGTCACATGAAGATGATAAACTACAGTGTGAAGATATCGGTGATGACACCATCCTTGTACGAAGTCGCCACCATGCTTCTTTGCCTGTCAGTACTAGTCTGGACCAAGACTGGGCTGTTACATTTGAGCAGTTCCTTGCTTCTCTCTTGACAGAGCCGGCTATTGTCAGATACTTTGAGAAACCGGTGTCCATGATGGCTAGAATAACTAATGCTAGAAATGTCAGACTGATGGGGAAAGCTTTCCCTTCTACAAGTGACTATGAGCTTGCCACCATCTCAGGCTGAAGAACACTAGGGAGTTGTATATACTATTCTACCAAGGTAGAGTCTGGATCCCATCCACCCTATTAGAAGAGCAACCTCTGTTTTTAATATTTTAGTTCAAAAAATGCACAATTTACAATGACCATCTGAAAATTTTATGGATTTTAACCTTGCATTCTCCATGGGATGCACCCATTACATAGGCATGAGTACAAACCATTTTAAATAACAAATTAAGATTTTTAGACTACATAAGGACATATAAACCTAACCTGGAAATAGGATTTTATGTTTGTCCTCTATAGCAGGGTTCCCCAACTCCAGTCCTCAAGGCCCACTAACAGGTCATGTTTTCAGGATTTCCTTAGTATTGCGCAGGTGATAATTGCATCATCTGTGCAATACAAAGGAAATCCTGAAAACATGACGTGTTGGTGGGCCTTGAGGGCTGGAGTTGGGGAACCCTGCTCTATAGGACAAGACTGTATTGTACTGAAGATAAAACACAATATCCTCTTTGGGTGAAATATTACATCCTGTGTCTTCTAAGAATCCTGTAAATAAGTTATGACGTGAACTTGGATATATTTAGTCAGTTGGAATGCATTGACACTTTACTATACAGTATCCCATCCCGTTATGCTGGTTTTTGCTGTCTTTTGAGCACCTGCACTTTGAGTTCCTGCTTTTTTTTATACAATGAATTGTCAGTTCATCAGTATGTCTATCATTTGGCTATTTTTTTCCCCTCTCCTCAATTAATATGGTGCTTCTCCAGGAAAAAGTGTATTGGGGATTTGACTATGTATAAAAAAAATTGCTGCAAGTCTGTGTTGGACCTTAGAAGATTGCTTTGTTGTAGAAGGATGTGGAGTGCACAAAGGTTTTCCACTTATGACTTCATTTTGTAACGTGTATCAATGCCTTTTGTGTGTATATATATTTTTTTTAATTTGGAAAGTCTTATTTTTTTAAAGCTATTTTTAATTTCAGGTAACTATTGTAATATATGTATTGAACCCCATAGATGTTAAGAAAATGTAACGATAAACCAATGCTGCTGTTTTGTTCTTCTGTTTACAAGAAATAAAAGGGTTCGTTCAGAAGCTGCGTCCTCTCATTCATGCACTTTTTATTTGTCATGCAAAAAAATGTTAGTGTTTAATAATCTGAGCCACATATTAAAGGAGATTTGTGCTATTTTACTAGGATATGATTAGTATAAGTGACTGCCGTACTATCAATCTGCATACACTTCAGCAGAAAGGATTTATACAGGAATAGAAAAATTTATATTTTTTCTTTATCAGAAACAGTGCCACTTTTTGTTCAAAGGCAGTGTCTGGTATTGCATGGCAACAATCAGTTTAACAACTGAATTTTTGCAAGGGCTCTCCATCTAAGATTAATAACATGTCATGTCAAAAACTGCTATTAACCTTTAGATATGGGGTTAATAGTGTTCCAAATACATGCGACCGCCACACTGAAAGCCTGGCCGCCGAGAAGAAATGGACTTCATTCCTCCGGTTTTCAGAGGCCGGTCCGGCTTCAGTCACCACTCAGTACATAGTGAGCGGCGGCTGTAACCACGCCCACGCTGCGGCAGTGGCAGACAGCCTACTCGGCAGTGTATCAGTGCTGAGCCGGCTATCAGTCAGTGCCAGGGCGTTGTTACAGCCGCCGCTCACTGTGCGATGACTGAAAGCTGCACCTCTATGACTGAAAGCTGGAAGCTGCCGGGAGAAATAAAGTTAATTTTCCTCCCTGTAGCCGGACTCTCAGTGCGGTGGACCCACGGCTTTAGAACGCTGTTAACCAGCAGATTAACCTAATTTCTGCAGGTTAGCAGCAATTGGGAACAAGACAGGTTACCTTTAATTGCTCAATTGATAGATTTTACAACTGGGCTGAAGTGGAGATTTTGCCCCTACGTTAAAGTTAAAATGTACAAGCATTAATCTTTTATGATGAACATTGAATGATTAACTGCAGAATTGTTATAGTTAAACTGGCCAAGTGGTTTATACTCTGTGTACGCGGTAACTTTGGCCATGACGTAGGTTGCCTGGCCAAATATTGCTATATGCTACTGCTACATTGCAGCGTAATGAAGGTGAATGGGGTCAAATTGCGACCTCTGGCTGGGTAAGCAAATTATGAAAAGTTGGACCCATTCAAATTTTTTTTGCAATTTTTTTGTTGTGGTACCCTAAGGCTAGCTTATTAAACTGTATTATAGCTGTGGCACATGATGAGCTTTGGCTGTGCAACCTGCTGCTTTAGCATGTGCGACTCTGTAGAAGTAAATGTTATTCTTCAAACACCACAGCATTAATAAGCGCATAAATCACCTTTTTCAGATAAAGAAGTGTGCACCCATACTGCTAATTAGTGTTTGAGGAAAGTGGGGGGAACCTGACAGGTTCCTTTTTGAATTGTTTATACCAAGCTAGCAAATTATGATTTAACTATAAATTAAATAACTTGCTGATCGATGAGGGACCCCCCACAGATCCTAAGCACTATATTTCTTGCAGTCATATTGTAAGGAGGTCAAGGGTATTAACCCTTGAAATGTTTCATTCTTCTTATGTGTGTAAATGTATGCCTTCTATGTCCTGTGTAATGTTATCTTCTAGTGTTATGTCTGATTAGTGGGGGTATGGATATAGGTAGACAGTGCGTTCTTGGGGACATTAGAGGGGGGCACTAGTTGTGTAGAATATATATACATGGTAGATACAGCTTTGCGAGGGATCACTAATTGGGGGCATGTTAGAAATACAGTTAGCCAGTTATAAAATAAGTCAGTGCAGTACTTGGGTAGGAATTTAGATGGGGGCATTGAGCACATCCAGTCCAATTGGGACAAATGGTTATTGACTTTGTCAGGGAAAGATCTCCTCGTAGCGGAGGTCTGTCAGGAAGATTTCCTCGTAGCGGAAGTCAGTCGGAGGCTGGACCTTGCTAGAGTAAGGACGTCCACGTTCCTGGGCCCTGAAGCAGAGACAAGTAGAGTGGAAGGTACCAGCAACCTGAGAGCAGCTGGTGAAGGATTCACCGTGGGAACGTGAGCCCAAAGTCTGTGGGCTGACGTAGCAGAGGCCAGTGGAAGATCCACTGTGGGAATGCTCAGCAGTAGAGTGCGTGCATGAGGGTAGTAGCGAGTGGGCCACCAGCGAGTATCCGGGCAGGATAACCAGGAGGGGGTGGACGACCTAGTAGATGTGTATTTCTATACTGGATTGAAGTGTCTCCAGGGAAAGAGATCGAAGTGCCGTTTTCACCGGGCTCCTCGTCCCGTCAATACTTTGTGGTCCATTCTGGTGTAGTAGAAGAGAAGAAGCGGAGTTGTGGAAAATGTACTGCTGGTACCGTATAAGACGTGCTAATGGTGTTTTGGATATGCTGTGTCCGGAGGAAAAAAAAAGCAGAACTGTTTGACGTGATACTGGACTCTGATTCTAATTATTCCGTGTACTCTGTCACGCGGGAAGAACACCCCAGGAAAATAGAGGTAACCGGAGTGAAGAATGCAGCTGCTTCCAGTAAGTTCACCCCTCAGCCAATCCTTTACACTATAATAGAAGGGTAGATAGGACACTGAAGAGCCCTGTTCTCCAGGGAAAAATCCCAGCAGTGGAATCCACAAATTCTAACCTATGCTATGGCTAGCCAAAAACTAGCTGTCGTGGTACATACTCTTTAACTTTTGTGTAATAACTCCTGGGGTTTTTTTTGTTTTTTTTTTTAAAGAAAAAAAAATCAGTGAGATTTCAAGATCACCGTTTATATCTATAGACTTAAAGGGAATCTGTCACCCCATATTTCGAGTATAAGATGCGGCCACCGCCATCAGGGGCTTAACTTCAGCATTCTGTAATGCTGTAGATAAGCCCCCGATGTCACCTGAAAGAGAAGAAAAACAAAGTATATTACACTTACCCAGGGGCGGTCCGGTTCGGCGCCTCCCATCTTCAAGCGAAGCCATCCTCTTCTTTGCTTCCCATCGTGGGTTAGAGAGGTCCGCCGCCTGCGCACTGCAGTACTCTGCCCTCACCAGGGCAGATCAGTGCACCTGCGCAGGAGCCACGACGGGAAGCAAAGAAGAGGACGGCTTCGCTAGAAGATGGGAGGTGCCGGACCGAGACGCACATTGGACCGGACGGCAGACCGCCCCTGGGTGAGTATAATATAACTAGTTTTTCTTCTTTCAGGTGACATCGGGGGCTTATCTACAGCATTCCAGAATGCTGTAGATAAGCCTCTGATGGCGGTGGTCGCATCTTATACTCGAAAAATGGGGTGACAGATTCCCTTTAAGGATGTACTCCGGGAAGATAAAAAAAAGTGTACTGTTCCTGCACTTCTAAACTATAAAGATGAGATACCTAGTGTGCTTGAATTATCTTTATAACACTTGTAATTCAGTGTGATAGCAACTGCTCCCCCCTCCCTTGTGGGACATTACATCACACACCTGTGTGCAGCTCACCCCTGTGAGGAACTGCCAGCCTGAGAATAGGGGTGAGTCTGCTCCCCTGTTCTCTGAAGAGATACATCTATTATCAGGAGACTGGCTGATAACAGCGGAGAGCTGCACACTGCTGCAATGTCACAGACAGAGGGGTGGGCAGTGAAGAGCAGTTCCTGTCACACCAGCCCTCTGATAATGTCTCCTTGTCTGATGTGAGGGTGTGTGGTCGGGGCTTGGCCTGTTCCCTGCTAGTAGCCCTGTTAATAAGACATTATAGGGGCTGCTACAAGAAGCTGTGAGCAGGCCACACCCCCGCTGTGCCTCCTCTTCGCAGGTTGGCTGTTCCTTACAGGGGGAAGCATCACTTGATGTATGATTTAAAGACCCAGACTGGAGGGGAGCAGTGAGGAGCAGCTGCTGTCACACGGAATTACCAGTGTTATAAAGATGAGATGCCCAGTGCAGTTCTATCTTTATAAGTAGTTTAGGAGGGCAGGGACAGTGCAAACATTTTTTAATCTCCCTGGAGTACCCGTTTAATCAAACAGTTCTTAGGCTTTGGAAAAATGAAAGAATTAGTGCTTCAGCTGTCTTCTATAGTGCTCCCAAACCCAGTTCTTCATTATGCTGCATATTGGCTCGCTGCTCAGGAGCAATACTGCAAAATTTATTTTTGTCAAAGGAATGCTTTTACGTAAATCGTGGTCTCTGTACTCATCAGAGTTCATCGGATTTCGTTTAAGGTGAACTGATGCAAGCATTATGGCAGCTTTTTGAATTGCATAGAAAATATTTGTCTATCTTGACCTCTAACTTTTACTACGCAAGTGTTGTAGATCTAAAAGTGATAGTCAAGGGCCCAATATGTTTCTATAGAAGCCTTATTACAACTCGGAAACAAAACGGATCTCTAATACTGCCATATGCATATGAAGGGAGGTTAATGCAAGTGTTTTAGTAATGTACGTTGTTACAGATATCGGAGGCTCTATCGAGACTTTCGGTCAGAGATTCAATTATTTTGGGCATGAAGAATAGTGAACCGTGTAGTGAAACCCCGTGCAAGTCAATAGGGTACGTTGCGCATCTGCAAATTTTGAACAACCTAGTAGAGTTGAGATCTAATGGGTCTGCCACAACATGGCCAAAAATCATGCCAACAATTTGACAATAATGCAGATCTAAGTGTACCCTCGCACTGGGATTAAAGTCACATCACAGATGAATTTTTAATTGCTCAACTGATTTTACAGTAGTAAGCAATCTGTTGGGTCATCTTCACATGTCCACATTTCAATCTTCATGTACTGACCATAATGTCTGATCTGACTGGTGTCCCCTAACCCAAACACACAGCCTCATCTATGCCTTTGAAGAGGTTGGTTTATGTCAGCTGACCCGTGGTCACTCTGGAAATTGCAGCCCACACAAGGTCCATCAAATGTAGATGTGAGGCCAAACTTCAAGGCTTGGGGGTCTCAATCTAATGTCTTCACATTTTATCAGCGTCTCAATCTGGTAGAGTACGTGCAATGCCTTAATTACAATTTTACTTTTATGCCATTGATTATTGTAAGGTCTTGGAAAAATGCATTTAATAATAAGCAATCTCATTTACGAGGCCCCTAGCACATTACGTATCTTGTTTTAACAAAAAGGAAGATCACATCGTAACACAAGGTGAATCATATAATAAGTGATTTGCATACTTCCCGGACCGCCATTTTTCTGATACCAGCACTGTGTACCCCAGCAATGACATGACTGCTGCAGCTAATCAGCGTCTGGTGATCAGCTGCAGCCTCCACTATTCCGACTTCTGCTTTGTCAGAAAACTTGAACCAAAGACAAGTTGAAAATTGTTAGTAACCCAAGCAAGTTTTAATTCACTGCCTATAAGATGGCATGTCGGTATGTTTTGATTTGCTACTTGCTCTTCAGATTGTGCTGAGAGACACAGAAGTCCACCCTGCGATAGCATGTATGGATGGAGGAGCTGAGCGACCGATGTAACCTGAATGTGCCTCAGGTACCAACTCCTGCTACCAGTAGTGACAAGGACACCGACAAAACACAAAACTAGAGCAGAATCAAGATCAGGAGAGAGATTGTTTCCACCACCTGCAAAAACAGGTGGATTTTAGAGGAAACTGCAAGACAATCTCCAAAAAAAACTGTCATCCCTTTTGTTTGCCCCAAAGCAGGTGAAATTGTTTCCCAATCACTTCTGCTTCCTAATTAATGTCCCTGAAGTTCAATTAATCTGTAGTTATACTTTGATGTGCAAGTCTTCCCTTAATTTTTTTTTTTTGATCAGTGCATATGTTTTTATTTTTAATTTTGGGGGGGGGGATAGGAAGAGAGTGGTACAAATGTGGACACACATCCTCAATAAAGAGAGAAAAGATCTTTGTGACTGATACTATGATGTAATCGTCATATATTAAAAGCCGTTTAGCAGCAAGTTGATGATTATACTGATTTTTCCAGTGTAGGAGCTGGTTTACTCCAGATTGTGTAGACTTTGGTCCTTGTTTGTCATTTGTCTATTCTTTACTCCCAATGATAGACTAGAATTGTAAATGTGAACTTATCGGCTGCACCAATGAACCTGCTCTATCACATACGACTTCAGTGCAGGTTGTCGGTCCTGTCCCTCAAGTGCCCTTTTGTATAAGGCCGCATTTGAACAGTGATTGTTCTGGTACATGACAAACATGGTCTTATGTTCATCAGTGGTTGATCAATGGATCAGTTTTTAACATCAGTGTTTAATCAGCAATTTTCTTGTATGAAAAATATATTACAAAACTTCCCACCCATTACAGTGCTAATAATGGACAGCATGCGGACATTACACAGATGGCTGTGCTGTCACTGATTTTGTTTTTGCAGAATTCTAGACTTGTATGGGTTATTTTGATCTGTGGCTCTGATCAAACGCTATTTTTTTTTTTTTTTTTAATTTAATTTTTTTTTTGTATTCCACCTGGACATGTGAACAGCCCCAACTATACCAAATATATGTTCCATTCACAGAATATGTACATAAATAACAAACGCCTGAATGAGGCCTAAAACATACTATATATACACAATTTGCAGATTGCATATTAGGTAAGTTAACTAAGAACATGTTCAGATGAAAACTAATGGGGTCAGCCACTTTCTGTTGTTTTTGCAGATTTCCTCATAAACTGACCATAAAATGGCTGCTGGCAGAGATGCATGTGACAGCACCAGTCCATCAGCCTCCACCAATAAAAAGCAGTCTATCAACTTTCCCATATGAGTTGTTTTTCTATTGCATGAGGCTGATCATAGAATTTTAGAGTTGGAAGGAACCCTGGCTCAATGCAGGAGTCACTAAATCATCCCAGACAGATGTCTGTCTGGCCTCTGAAGACTTCCATTGAAGGAGAACTAACCACTAGTGATGAGTGAACGTGCTCGGATAAGGTGTTATCTGAGCATGCTCAGGTGCTAAGAGTGTCTTCGGCATGCTCGAATAATATGTTTGAGACCCTGTGGCTGTATGTCTCGCGGATGTTAGACAGTTGTAACACATGCGGGGATTGCCTAACAAACAGGTAATACCTGCAAGTATTGTGGCTGTCTAACATCCACTAGACATGCAACCGCGGGGTCTCGACACATTATTCGAGCACGCTGAAAACACTCGGTTAGCATCTGAGCATGCTCAAATAACACCTTATCCCAGCACACTCGCTCATCACTACTCACCACTAGTGATGAGCGAGTTTACTCGTTGCTCGGGTTTTCCCCGAGTATTTGGAGTGCTCGGAGATTTAGTTTCTGTTGCCGCAGCTGCATGATTTGTGGCTGCTGGACAGCTTGAATACATGTGAGGAATGCCTGCTTGTTAAGGAATCCCCACATGTATTCAGCCTGTCAAATAGCCATAAATCATGCAGCTACGGCAACAGAAACTAAATCCCTGAGCATTTCCAAATACTCGGAGACAACCCGAGCTGCTCGGGGAAAACCCGAGCTACGAGTATACTCGCTCATCACTACTCACCACCTCTCGTGGCAGCCTGTTCCACTCATTGATCACCCTCACTGTCAGTCTTGTCACATGCTCCTCCATCAGCAGCCATTGCATTGACAGAAGTCCTGGTCAATTTGTGAAGAAACCTGAAACGAGAGAAAGTGGCCGACATCTTTTAAGAGCCATAGTAATAATAATGGAGCAACTGCATGTACTGCTTATCAGATATTGAGATAACGGACATTACTTATTATACCCGAGGGTAAACTTAGTAAGTCAGTGGGGTGTGAGTAAAGACTAGGGAAAAGGAGGGCACTTGAACTAGGATAGGGAGGTATTATTCTTCTCTTTGAAACACACAGGTTTTTATTTGGGTGAAATGATCTTTTGGTTTGTCTTCAAGATCATCGTTCTTGGTAGCTTGTTCTCTTGTGTAAGAAGGACCTGTGCTGCTGAGAGCAATGGCAGACCATGCACGCTGAACGAGCTATTGCAGATTATTCAGTATTAACGGGCAAACTTTCCCGATTGGCAGTTGCTTAATGTCTCGTTCAGACGTCCATTTTTCAAGTTTGTGATCTATCCATGTTCTACCCATGAAAACCACAATCATATTCTGTTTGGCTGTCATATGTCCTTGTGTCCACAAATAATCATGGAGATGTCATTTTTTTTTTTTATCAGTGACATCTGAAACTCGCCAATACAAGCCTATGGGTCTGTGAAAATAATAAACTGCACATGGATGGCTTCAGTGTGTGTGTAGCCGTATGCGGTCAGTGATTGAGATTGCAGTTTATTATCCATATGTGAGAGTCACCAATGGTAAAAATTGACACACTGACAAAACGCTGAATATCAGATCCAAAACACTTATGACACGCCAACAATTTTTTTTGCGTACGTGAAAAATCACAGATGTCAGAATGAGGCCTAATGCTGTGCATCGGCTGATGGAAATGCACCTCAATGCAGTGGAACATGGACTGATAAAGAAATATGGCAGTCATATATTCAGTTACCTGAAGTGGCAGAATTGTAAGGTTTTATTCAAATCTGCCAAACCTGAATGCTGAACATCATATCTGTTCTGTGTTTAGGCACTTTTCTAATCTTATTCTCTATAAGTAAATGCTTTTGCAGCTCTGAGACCCTTCCTTTTGCAGCACATCCTCAGTCTCTCTAATAGCACAAATTCCTCATCCTACCCCCTTTAACAACACTGATCTTCCTCAGGCTGGAAAACTCTCCCTGCTGATGTTCACAATTCAACTCTTCAATGTAGTCCCTGCCCCTACACTGGCCTTACTGCAGTCTCATGTGCTGCTAATGCTGTGGCTTCTGTGATGTCCCCAGTATTATGCTTGGAAGCCCTCCAGCACTTTGTCCAATATGCAACCTATTGCCCCCCCAGTTTCAGGCCTGAAGTACTAGCCGGTCTAAACTTATATCTGTACTTCATTCCACTCGTACTGTGCTTTCTGCGTTGCGGAGTCCCGTAATACTGTGCATCACTATCATCACTACACTGCGCCTGATGTGCAGCCCATAGCCATCCAATGCTGCTCCTCCTGTGCTTCCCCTGTTCTGTAGAATGCTTTGTGTGAGCATCACCATGCTATGAAAATTTGCCTACTTGAACTCTAGTGCCACCTATTGGAAATAGCAATACTAAAAGTCAATATCGACCCTTTAACGAGCCTTGGCATAAGACTTAGGATAAAAGCCAAACAAAATCTTAATTTGCAGACACTGTGTTTCAAGGTGTTGCCCCTCATCAGTGCAAAGTATGAGATCTGATTTGGCTAGGTAGGAGGCTTAAAACTGGGATCTAAGGGGTAAGGTTTCTCTTTGTGGAGAGTGACAAGCCAGGCCTCACATGTCAAAGTGAGGAGACTTAAATGCCATGCATGCTTCTTTGGAAAATGAAATATGCCAATTGCTTCTTCAGAGGGAGAAGAGGACTAGAACTCTAGCGCCACCTATTGGAAGTAGCAATCCTAAAAGTCAATATTGACCCTTTATTGAGCCTTGCCGTGCTCAAATGTTACGTTCTCCACCAGGTTCCGCTGAAAGCTCTTTTGTGGGATCCCTAAGCTGTACATGCATCCTAAAGCCGGGGTCACACTAGCATATGGCATCTGATGTGAGAGCATCGGATGCGATATGCTAATGACCCTCGGCTACTGCTCTGCTGCGAGCGGGAGCCGAGTGTCATGCTACTGTGCTCCGAGCATCTCACACAGAGAGGATTGGAGCACAGATGCGGAGAAAGTATTTTCTCCATCTCCTCCATTGCCGGCGTCGACTTGTATGGGTGGGAGTGAGCCGAGACTTGGCCGAGTCTCGGTGCCAATCGCAGCATTCTGCGATTTTATGCGCACGCTGAATACGCCCAAGGAAAAAAAGCTGATGGGAGCTGCCCCATAGATTAACACTGGGCCAAGTGCTGTGTGATGTTTTCTCGTATAGTACTTGTCCATATTCTATGGTAGTGTGACCCCGGCGTAAGACTTACTGCATACTATTGAATGATGTTTTTAGTTACGGGCTCTGAACGTACAATTGAGACAAAAATATGGCTTTTGTGACTAAAGTTAGCGTGATTGCTTTACTGACAACTTTATATCCAGTTTCTGCTCAATGTTTATAGCTGGCTCCGAGCATTGACATTAGCCATTGTATTACCTATCAATTAAATCATGTCCCTGTTTTGTAGATCTGCTAGCCTGCAAGTAAAAATGTGCCATATGCTGCATGCCAGTCTTGACCATCAATTTGCATTAGTGATTTGATATTCAACAGCAATGAGTAGTGAATAATTAAATAAAACAAAAACTTCTTCCCAGGTTACAAATCGGCCACATTAGTCTGACATCTGAAATAAATCATGGCATGGATTTACTTTAACCAGTGGGGTAAATGTAGCGGCAAAGGTGTCACACAAACTCGCTACAGGATATTGACATTTTTTATTAATGCAAGTGGACGACGGAAGGAAACCAGGGACTTTTGAAAACTCAAAAAGACATAAAATCAGAACAAGGGAAAAAAAGTCATCATACAGGTTAAAGGTCATAAAGTGACTGCACCGCTGTCCATGGTGGCCTCATAGTTCTTACAGCTCCTCGGCAGAGGTGTGTCGTGTCTTTGGCAAACTGTCAGAATAAGGTACAGCTTGTTATAAAAACGGAGATACCAGGGGTAAAAGGGCAGATCTGAAGCTTTACTCCTGTGACAAGACTGTAAAGTCAGCAAATGTGGCCAGAAAGCCACTTCAAACGGAGAAAGGTTTCTGAATTATTACTGTGTAGCTGGTAATCCCTGCAATTACTCAATCCTAATCTACTGTATAGATAAGATAGAAGATATGAGGACATGACGATAAGCCAGCAGTATATCGGAATAAGAAACTCGTGCCTTTACACGAGACACATCTCTCCTGACTCCAATGGGGAGAAAGACACAGATCAGTAGTCGTCTATGGTACTGTAACACAGGTACTTGGATGCAGTGACACAGAGGCGCGGAGCAGGGGTTAACTATTATTTACTTAATTAACAGTAATAAACTCCTTGCAGGGAGATAACAGGGAAATGGGGATGCAGGATAAACAGTATAACTGCCATTCAACTATACAGTCTTTATATCAGGTTTAACTTATCATAGCT
>VIAB01013751.1:31915-43875 GCA_009801035.1 Oophaga pumilio
CATAGACCCCGGTCCTCCTGTATACAGAGACAGCGTGACAGTCGGGGCACGGGTTAAAGAGGTTAGGGGCCAATTTTTGGTGATATATTTAATCAACCAAAGCTAATATTGAACAGACTCGATCATAAGGTTGAGCTAACGAGAAATAAGGACGCTTTCTGCCTCATGTCGGCTGAAGCCGATCCACTGAAGGTGCAAATCATGCAAGCTGCTCTCTTTGTAAAGAGAGTGCAGGTATCTCCAGCGGTCCGAATAGGCCACAGTCAGGCCCTCTTGTCAGCAACAGCCAAGTACGCTATTGACTGGACATGCATGAAAGTGTACAGTATAGCCGCTGGAACACGGATCACGAACCACGAGAATCTCTTCCTAGTACAGATACCTAATACGGTTAAATTGGGCTTTGTAGATAATGAAGCATTTAGAGGCTCTTATGCCAGAAACCCACGGCTCGTCCATCACTACAGTGTCAACCACGCAGCCCTCTACCTGGATGGGCATCAGATCCCGGCGAGGCCTTATAATCCTAAATTTAATGCTGATTTAGCCATCAGAGAGTATATGGCTCTCGCCCATATATCCGGTAAGCAGAAAGCTGATTGTGCCAAGGCCATAGATCGTGAAGAGTTTATGGCCGGATTCACTCTGCTTGCTTTTGATTTATCACCTGATCAAGAACCATTTCTCCCTCATTAAAACAGGTAACCTGCATGCTGAAGTCCAATTTGTGCTACCGACCCCTCATACGATAAATATGCTTGTTTTTTCAATCAACCCAGCCATTCTGGAAATTAATAATAGAAGAGAGATCTTGTACAATTTTAATTAATTAATGATGGATAGTCTACAACTTACGACGCTGCTGAAGGGGGATAGCTATACAGAGCGACTGTTTGGCGGTGTGTTTTCATGTGATTTGCTTCCGACACAACGAGTAAATCAACGCCTTGTAGCATTCATCACGAATACAGACCCCTCGCGTCAAGCCAGACGCCACTGGATATTGATTGTAAAATGATAGGGGGCATGACCACCTGTCAAATTCAGTTTGACGAGTCGTGCAGTAGGTATACTACTACCCTTCAAAACAATAACGTGGCTGTTGCATCACTTACCACGGTCACTATGGTGATGTAGTGCTGGTGGATGATAAGGATGAGTAGAAGGAGGAGGATAACACCAAATAGCCAAAATCAGGAAGCGAATACCCATGTGTGGGTGTGAAGAGGTGCATGGTAATACACCTTCCAAAAAAAGACACTGTATTGGAGGTTATGTTTTGCTGTTGTCATTCGGTGGTGTAGCGAAGTCTGGCCCAATCCAGCCCTTGTTCATTTGTATGAGTCAGCCTGTCAGCATTTTCAGTTGACAGGTGGATGCGCTTATCAGTTATAATTCCACCAGCGGCACTAAAAACCCGCTCTGACAAACCACGAGCGGCCGGACAGGCCAGGACCTCCAAGGCATAGAGAGCTAGTTCATGCCACATGTACAGCATGGATGCCCAATAATTAAAAGGCACAGAGGAATCACAGAGGACGTCGGTACGGTCAGCAAGGTACTCCCTCAGCATCTTCCAAAACTTTGCACTCCTTGTGACAGTACCCTGCACCTCAGGGCCAGTGTGCTGGGAGAGTCTGAGAAAACTCTCCCAGAGCTCTGCCAGTGATCCCCTGCCCTCTGCTGGATTGGAGTTGTGTCTCTCTTGCCTGTACTCCTTGGTTGTCCAATGAACAGTGACCTCTGCCAGCGTTTTCAGATGGGAATTTTTTTAATAATTCCACAACAAGGTCCATATGGCACTGCACCATTTTAGTACACATGTCTGCCTCTGGAAGAAGAGATTGAAAGTTCTCCTTGTAAAGTGGGTGTAGAAGTGTCACCAACAAGTAATGAGTGTCACCCAAAATTTGGAGAATACTATAGTCACGGGAAAGGCAGAGCAACATAGAGTCAGCCAAGCGTGCCAGACTGCTAACAGACAAGACGGTGGTTTTCTTTATTTTGTCTTGGGTGTCACTGTACTTATATACAGCAGTATTTACACCCCCCAAAAAATGAAAATAAAACACACACTTGTCGTAGTGGTATCGCAGTGCCAGCTGATATCTGTGCGTGCTCAAAGTTTGGCCAGTTTAGGCCGGTTTTCCTTTTTTGTCCTGGGTGTCACAGTACTGATAAACAGCACTAGTTAGCTCAAAAATAAAAAAAACAGGGCACACATTTGTTGTAGTGGTATCGCGGTGCCAGCTGATATCTGTGGATGCTCAAAGTTTGGCCAGTTTAGGCCGGTTTTCCTTTTTTCTCCTGGGTGTCACAGTACTGATATACAGCACTAGTTAGCCCAAAAATTAAAAAAAAACAGGGGACACATTTGTCGTAGTGGTATCTCCGTGGCAGCTCATACCTGTGCGCAAAGTTTGGCCAGTTTACGTCAGTTTTCTTTTTTTGTCCTGGGTGTCACTGTACTTATATACAGCAGTATTTCGCAAAAAAAAATTAAAAAAATACAGGCCACACATTTCTCATAGTGGTATCTCCGTGGCAGCTCATATCTGTGCATGCTCATAATTTGGCCAGTTTAAGGCGGTTTTCTTTTTTTGTCTTGGGTGTCACTGTACCTATATACAGCATTATTTACACCCCCCAAAAAATGAAAAAAAAAACACACACTTGTCATAGTGGTATCGCCGTGCCAGCTGATATCTGTGCATGCTCAAAGTTTGGCCAGTTTAGGCCAGTTTTCCCTTTTTTGTCCTGGGTGTCACAGTACTGATATACAACACTAGTTAGCCCAAAAATAAAAAAAAAACAGGGCACACATTTGTCGTAGTGGTATCTCCCTGGCAGCTCATATCTGTGCGTGCTCAAAGTTTGACAAGTTTACGTGAGTTTTCTTTTTTTTGTCTTGGGTGTCACTGTACTTATATACAACAGTATTTCGCAAAAAAAAATTAAAAAAATACAGGCCACACATTTCTTGTAGTGGTATCTCCGTGGCAGCTCATATCTGTGCGTGCTCAAAGTTTGGCCAGGTTATGGCGGTTTTCTTTTTTGTGTCCTGGGTGAAACTGTATTTATATACAGCACTATTTAGCCAAAAAAAAAAACAAAAACATTTGTCGTAGTGGTATCTCCGTGCCAGCTCATATCTGTGTGTGCTCAAAGTTTGGCCAGTTTGGGCCGGTTTTCCTTTTCTTATCCTGGGTGTCACAGTACTGATATACAGCACTAGTTAGCCCCCCCAAAAAAACAGGGCACAAATTTGTCGTACTGGTATCTCTGTGCCAGCTGATGTCTTTGCATGCTCAAAGTTTGGTCAGTTTGGGCCGGTTTTCCTTTTTTGTCCTGGGTGTCACAGTACTGATATACATCACTAGTTAGCCCCCCAAAAAAAAAACAGGGCACAAATTTGTCGTAGTGGTATCGCCATGCCAGCTGATGTCTGTGCTTGCTCAAAGTTTGGCCAGTTTAGGCTGGTTTTCCTTTCTTTTGTCCTGGGTGTGACAGTACTGATATACAGCACTAGTTAGCCCAAAAATAAAAAAGAAAACAGGGCACACATTTGTCGTAGTGGTATCGCCGTGCCAGCTGATATCTGTGCGTGCTCAAACTTTGGCCAGTTTTCCTTTTTTAGTCCTGCGTGTCACAGTACTGATATACAGCACTAGTTAGCCCAAAGGTAAAAAAAAAAACTGGGCACACATTTGTCATAGTGGTATCTCCGTGGCAGCTCCTATCTGTGTGTGCTCAAAGTTTGGCCATTTTACAGCAGCTTTCTTATTTTGTCCTGGGTGTCACAGTACTTATATACAGCACTTTGTTGCATTATGTTAACAAGCAGGCCATATTTTACAGTTGGGTCTATCTCTGACACGCCTCATACATCCGCATGCCAAAAATTAAGGCATTTTAGGCCTAAATTCTCTTTTTTGGGCAGTCTGTCACTCTCGTTATATCCAGCACTCTTTTGCATCCACCAAAAAACAAACAAAACATATTTTACTGTGTGGTATATCTGTGGCAAGCCTCATACGTCCGTGTGATAAAAATTTGTGGATTTTAGGCCGGTACTGCAATGTTTTCCTGTCTGTTACTCAAGTTATATACAGCACTATGTTGCATTATTTTAAAAAAACAGGCCACATTTTACAGTGGGGTCTATCTCTGACACACATCATACATCCGTGTGACAAAAATTGAGGCATTTTACGCCTAAATTCCCTTTTTCCGGCAGTCTGTCACTCTCGTTATATCCAGCACTCTTTTGCATCCACAAAAAAAAAATGTTTACAGTGGGGTATGTCGGTAAAAAGATTTGTGTTTCAAGTTGTTATGGCAGCTTCATGACTGTGTTAAATGCTCCAACTACTACCAACATCATCATCTTCAGCCTAGAGGCAGTCACTGAGCAGATAGAAAGTCTGAGTAGCAGAGGGTGAACGCTTAGAGGGTGTTGTACTCTGTATCGCACTCTGTCTCTGTATTACGAAGGCTAAATCTTCTTGATGAAATCATGCCTGGAAGAGCCATAGCAAGATAAAGTTGAAGATCACGGGGACAGGACACGCAACTACTAAAGCCTGATGTTCCTGGGCAGGATTCTTACAAGCCCTCACCTACAAATACTGAACTGGTTGGACGCTTACGTTTAAAAGGAGCCCATGCATTTTTTATAACTGAAGTTAGAGATTTTGACATTTCAGATGCATTTCCAGAGATGTCAATTGGAGAGCGTGGTGGTCGGAGATGTGACATCTACACCACCACACGAGCTGCCACCTCTCCACCACCCGAGGTGATGTACCCACCACCTTCTGTCTCTTTCCCATTCTCCTGCAGAATGAAAGTCGGCAAGGACAAGGTCCTCTCCCCTCTGTAACAGTCTGTCATTGTAATTTTTTTGGGTTAAACGATATCTATTACTATATATGTCACTCCTTGTCATATACAGCACCACGGAATTAATGGCGCTATATAAATAACTAAATAATAATAATAATGCTTTGCTTCTGCCGCTGCAGTAATCTCTTGCTGCAGCTCCTCTCTGCATATCTTGCGCTTCCACTCTGCTTCACTCCTGCAGCTGCAGAACCTCTTGCTGCAGCTCCTATCCACATACTTTGCGGTTCCACTTTGCTTTGTTCCTGCCACTACAGAACCTCTTGCTGCTCTACAGCCCTTCTCCACAGCCTTGCAGTTCTCCTCCTGTGTGAACAGGTCTCTACCTGTTTCTCCATACACCATTCCATCAAGTCAGTTCCTGTATCTGCATTTGCTGTTCCTCCATACTCCATTCCTTTCTGTCTGTACCAGTACCGGCACCTGCTGTGTGAACAGGTCTCTTCCTGTCCCTCCATATGCCATTACTTCCAGCCAGTATCAGTACCTGCATTTGCTGTGTGAACAGGTCTCTACCTGTTTCTCCATACACCATTCCATCAAGTCTGTTCCAGTATCTGCATTTGCTGTGTGAACAAGACCCTACCCCGTGTCTCAGCCGCGCCTGCCAGCCCTGTCTCTCAGCCGCGCCTGCCAGCCCTGTCTCTCAGCCTCGCCTGCCAGCCCTGTGTCTCAGCCGTGCCTGCCAGCCCTGTGTCTAAGCTGTGCCTGCCTGCTCTGTGTCACAGCCGTGCCACCGTCTCCCCAAGTGGGATCAGCAGCCACCGCCAGACACCACCCTGGAGTGGAACCTGGCAGCTGCCTGCCGCACAAGCCTAACCTCACCATCAGAGGTGCCAGTGAAGACCAAGACAGCTGTCCTAGTCATGCCCCTTCCAGGGTAGTCTGGTTTGTGGCACAGTGCTGCCACAACCCCCTGGCTCACACCCACCAGTCAGAGCGTGAGCGTGACAATACAATCATCATCATCCATATCTTGTAAACAGGAAATCTGGTGTTTCCAAGGGTCGTGGTTATGTACGTTTAGTGGCATTCCTTTAACAGTGTTTGTTACACTATGACAAATAATTTTCAACTAGGACATTTGGATCTTATTGGTAATATGTATGGGTGAAGATGAAGAAGCTTGTGCAACAGGTGTGTTTATAGTTATGGACAGTGCACTCCTCTTTAAACTTAATTTTTCACAAGCATCCATCAGTTTGTTTGGTTTTCCTCCGACACTGATCTGCTTTCTGTAATTCAGCATCTCACGAACATGTTGCACTTTGCCCTTTATACAGACATGTGCGTGTTTGGCAACATATTTTGGATGGGCACTTCTTAGGCCGAGCATCATACTCGCATCTGTTACACCGATCTTCTGACAGGCATGAAACCGATTCTGGTAATTGATGGGGGCTAAACGATGAATCATTGTAGGTTGTATCCTGGCTCTCGTACATCCCATAGCCACTGCTGTTATTAATCATGTACTTTCCCATCCCTGTCATCACCAAGCCCCTTTTCCTGATCACTTCATCCAACGATTCGTCCGCCATATTGTTACTAAAAACCTGCACCTTCTCAGCAGCAACTGTGTAGGAAACCACATTACACCTTTCCCCTTAAACCACTCAAGTGTTGCTTTAGCAGTATGCCTTGGGTCATTGTCTTGTTGGAAGGTGAACCTCTGTCAAGTCTCAAATCACTGACAGACTGAAACAGGTTTTGCTGAAAAATATCTCTGTATTTTGCACCATCCATCTTCCCCTTGACACGGACTATTTCCCTTGTCCCTGCTGCTGACAAACATCCCCACAGCATGTTGCTGTCACCACCATGTTTCACTGTGGGGATAGTGTTTTTGGGGTGATGAGATGTGTTGGTTTGGCGCTAGACATAGCGCTTACCTTGGTGGACAAAACGTTTAATTTTGGTCTTTTCTGAACACACTGCTTCCTCCAAACATTTTGGGAGTCTACCACATGTCTTTTGGAAAACTCAAAATGATCCTTCCATTTTTGGTGTGTAAGTGAAGGCTTTTTTACTAGCCACTCTCCTATAAAGGCCACCTGTTTTGAGTATAGAACTTATTGTCATTCTATGGACAGATACTCCAGTCTCTGATTGGGAACTCTGCAGCTCCTTCAGGGTTACCTTTTGTCTTTGTGCTGCCTCTCTGATTAATGCCCTACTTACAGGTTTATTTTGGTACCATGTTGTTTCCATTTCATGATAATGGATTTGATGGTGCTATGGATCAAAGATTGGGTTATTTATCATAACCCAACTCTGACTTGTACTTCTCAACAACTTTGTCTTCACCTTGCTTGCAGATCTCTTGGTCTTCATGGTGTTGTTTGGTTAGTGGTGGTTCTTGCTTCATGGTGTTGTAGCCTCTGTTGCCTTTCAGAAAAGGTGTGTATATACTGACTGACCATGTAAATTGCACACAGGTAGACTTCCTTTCACTAAGGATGTGACTTATGAAAGTAATTGCTCTTACCAGAAGATTTTAGGAGCTTCATAGAAAGAGTGGAATATATATGCACGTGCCAATTTTTATTTATTTTATCACATACATTTACTTTTTGCCTGTATTTCTCTCACTTCACTTCACCAACTTAGACTATTTGGAGCTGATGCATCACACACAAATTGCATAAAAAAATATTTAAACACAGGTTGTAATGTAAAAAATAGGTATGACGCCAAGGGGGTGAATACTTTTGCAAGCCACTGTATAGGTTATTGATATATCCATATGGGTAGTGTGGTCTACTGTTAGCAGTAGTGCTTCATAAGTCCCCATTTGGACACATTAGTGAAAGCCATCATCAAGCTGGCAGCCTGGACTACATAACAACAAATGAAAACAATGTTGATAAATGTAAGTCATTCACTTAAGCCATAGTAATACATTAGTAACCTGTACATTAGTTTGAACTCAATAAAGCAACACAAAGATTGGAATATGCTGGTAAGAAGAAGCACTCACTGTCCTGCAGCAGCTACAAAGGCAAAAACTATTTAATGGGTACATACTAGGGATAATCAAATAAATTTGAGTGGAATTGACTTCACCAGAATGCAGATTTTTTTTGCAATTTGCTTCAGCACAGATTAGGCAAAATGGCGGCCACTACTAGTTATTTTGTCGAACCGTAAAAGTCCATATAAAGGTTAAAAAAAAAAAAATCCTTATACCCACCTCAAAGCTCACCTCTCTGACCCCTCCGCTTCACACCAACACCCATCTGATTCTCAGCGCATCTTCTGATCCCTGCCGCTTGCATGAAATCCTCAGACATCTCTCAGTAGGCCTGGACTTTTCCGGGATGGTTCTGCCTATGGCACGCAAGGTCAAGAAACATGTCATGACGTCATGGCCTCTCGTGCACTTGCACAAAACCCTCCTGTGCCTCATTAGAACTAGTATTCCTGGCTCATCGTGACAAGACTCTGAATTTCAGCACGAGTGGTGGGAATCAAAAAATGTGATGAAGTTTAGATAGGTGATGTTAAGAGTGAAGGTTCCAGAGAGGTGAACAGTGAGGTGAGTATAAAAATTAATTGTATTTTTAATATATTTTGTTTATTATGCTGTTGGATTCTGGAGAGACCCCAGAACCTAAGAGACAATAAATTTTCATAGAATATTTTCTCTGCAAATTTACATTTTCTGGGAAAAACTGCAAGAATCGGGTAATTTGAATGTTGCCTCATCCACTCATTTCCAGTACATAAAGAATGGGAAACATTGTGACGTATAAGGGGCAGAGCTTTGGAAATCATTGTGTAAAAAGAATCTATAGCTCACATTTGTACAACTAATGGAAAAGTCATGTTTTGATGACACAGAAAGGTTGGACTTGACTGCTGTTGCCTTAGAAAAAGGATGGATTTGTAACACCTATACCTGTATCACATATACATTCTATTTATTTCCATTGATCCGCTTTCTTAAATTGTGAATTTATCTGATAGGTGTACAGTATAGAATACACATGATCAAACATTCTGTCCGTTAAGGCAGCCAATGCCTTTCATTGATGAGACAAGAGAACTTCATAATGGAATTCTTCTAGAAGTGGCCAGCATCATGTGACATGCAGATGGACTATGAAGAAGTTGAAAGAAGCTGAAACCGTGGAGCTCAAAGCCCAACTCTCTGATCATTTTGGTCAAACTAATGTAAGCCTACCAGCTACCTTTTCCTGTTTCCATGGTTCCTTTTTTGCAGTCATATGACCCTGTCTCTTTCCCTTTTCATCTGCTGTGCTAAAGTAGGTCAGTGTTTGTCTTGTATTATTCAGTATTCACAGTGATGTTCAGCGCTGAGGACAATGCTGGTGTTGTGACCCTTTCTTTCACAAAGTGGATTTTATTTTATTTTTCCATGCCTTGGTAAAGCATAAGCATAAATGGATAATTGGTTGTGTGCATTAAATAAGGATGTCTGTCTTCCAGAGAGAATATTAAGGGAGTAATGTATAAACTCTTTCAGCTTTGATGTCTTGTGAATTGTTGAGAAAATTCCATTATCTCCTATTAAGTTAATATTTTTAACATGATAATAGAAAGAACATTATTCAGTCTGACTTTAGAGTATATAAACTTGTTCTTTTTTACTAAAATATTGGGACAATTCATTACTGCATTTGTGCCATTTTTATGTGTGTTTTTTTTTTTGCCTATTTTTCATTTTCGCCTAATTCCTCATTTTATTTGCACCTTTTCAAAAGCCTAACATATTTGTTAATTTATTTTTTCATGATCGCCACCGTGAGTGGGATTTTTGTTTTCCAAATGTCTTTGGCTGATTAACCAATTGCAACTTTTTAAAAAGTTGGAAAATTTGGTGCTAATAAAATTGCAAAATGCTAGTAAAAACAAGCAATTTTTCTTGTTACAAATCTTTTCTGTTCTCAATAAAGCAGGACATTTTAATTCTATACTTTACAACAAGTTGCATTGGTTACCAGCTGCCTCTGCAGTTTATCAGGCCACTGGTTTGAAACGTCAAACCCGAGGTGCTCACTGCAACTGGCAAGCAGGAACCCAAGTGGCAGTGGAGCTGTACACGTCTGGAGGTAGGAGAAAATAAACTTTTAACTTCACATTGGTTGAATCTAACTTTCACCATTTTTTCATTTGACTTGCTTTGTAGAAGCCTCGTCAGCTTGTAACTGCTCTTCCTAACCAATCACTCCACTAACTCCACTAGACGAGGTTTTGAAGGCCTCTAACTGTGAAAGGGCTTGTATTTGGGTGATGGTTTGCCCTCTTTAAACAAATCAGATGCCTCTTTAAACCTGGCGGGTGGAAAGAATGCAGATCCACACAGGTGATAGTTCAAGACAACTTTACAAAGAGACAACATGCTTGCTGGTTCCAGAGTCTCTTAAAAGCAACAGTTTAGCGCTAACAGATTAAGTTGGATTTTACAATAAATCAGGCCTGCTATTGCAACACTTTACATAATCTCCAACTTTATCTATCTTGATCTCCCTGTCTCTAATTCCTTTCAGAACAACACACCTTCTGTCAAGTTGTTTTGTCTTGACCTCAAATGGTGGAACACAGGGTGGGGTGAGGATGCACTTACTGTTCCCTTTAACCCAGATATTCACCAACAAACTCTAAATGAGACAGAGTAGGGCATAACTGATAAGAGGTTTTTCTCCACTGTCACACATCTGTTGTACCATGAACATATAAATGCCAAATAAGCATTATTATGGCATTATAATGTGTTTCTAACTGAAAGGGTATACATTATGAAACTGATTACTACTAATTATGTTATTAAAGAATTCCAAAATGATAGAGGTATGTAGCAAGCATAATTAATGTAATATAGAAAAGCAATAGCAATTATATTGTAATAATTAATTGTGGGTAACCAGTAACCTTCCCCACTGCAATAGGGTTCATGTTGACTGTTAGTAACCAACAAAGGATGTACAGTTTTGAGCAGTCTATAACATAATAGTGGGGTTCAAGAGGCATCAGTGCTTACTTTATGTAAGATGGTAGCAGACCTATTTGCAATCCACTTACAAATAGACTTCACAGCAGGTAGCTTGTTTCTTCCTCACGGGTCTATACTTGCTCTGGGTCTCAAATGGAGAAAAGCCTTGCATTTCTCCCAGGACAGATCCCAGATGGACGCTTCCCCGATACACACAGGCTCAGAACTTTTTGTTACAATGTCCACTGCAATATCCAGGTCTGGGCCACTACACCCTTTACCCACAGTGCTGGCCTTGACTTACAATAAGTTATCATGCCTTTTTCTAGGCCTTAGGGAAGACCTGCTTTTGCTGTCTGCTGGTCTTCTTGTTCCCTTTATCTTCAAATCTGGGCTGGTCCCTAACAGTCTCTGTATCTCTGCTTTCCAACTTTTTATATTACCTCCTAATGGCTTCTTTTACAACTGCACTGTCTAATGGCAATAACTGAGATTACAGTTTAAACTATATCAATAGAATAGCAACAAGGGGGAAGAAAACATATAGCAGAACTTCCATTAGTGAAGTTTGGTCATTCTTATCCCTTTACAAGCAGAGAAGGAAAATATTAAGAGAACCTGACAGCTGGTACATACTGCTCAATCTGCTGTTAGCATGTACCGGGCACTTGCGGTATGGACTTAGCCAGGTATGTTTGATTCTGAAACCCTGTGGTGTTTCAGAGAAAGATGTACTTTAGTAGCCATCAGGGTCGAGCCGCGCTATAGACTAGTCGGACAGGCGGGTCCCCGCGACTTCTCACCATTTGATGGCCTGGTTTGACAGGTCTCTGCTTATGCGTGTGTATAATGATTGGGAAGGAGTGTGTTTTTCTCCGAAATGCTGCAGCATTTCAGAGTCCAACATACCTGGCTGAGATCATACAGGCAGCTGTCAGGGTCTCTTTAAGCTCTGGCGTTTAATAATGAGTTTACCCAACTTTCTTTTAATGTTGAGATATCAATAAATACATCCATTAGTGACAGTCCGTTATGCATGAAGAATAAATCCAAAAAAGTCACTGACTAGAGTTGAGCGATACTGCTCGGTATCGAAAAATAT
>VIAB01013752.1:47232-63598 GCA_009801035.1 Oophaga pumilio
AAATGAACTTTTTTGCATTTACCAAATGGCTGCAATGAAATTGAATTTAAAAATTTGGCTTGATTACATATCTTAACAATTCACTATTCTGTGGTCTGGGATACATTTCTTGGATAAATAATACAAAAAAGCAATTAAAAATTTTGCTGGGTTACATTTCATACCCATACACTATTCTGTGGTCTGGCATACATTTTTGTAATGTATAACACTCGAAAACAGCATTAACAAATTTTACTGGGTTAAATTTCACAGCCATAGAGTATTAAATGGTCTTGGGTACATTTTCTATGATAAATAACAGTCCCAAAAAGTGTTGAAAATTTTTGCTGGGTTAAATTTCTCACCCATACAGTATTCCATCTTCTGGTATACATTTCGTTGTTATATAACCTTCAAACAACTTGTTCAAAAGTTTATTGGTATTATATTGCTCATCCATGGCGTATTACATATTCTAGGTTGCATTTCAGTGTTATCTAACCCTCCAAAAATGTTCAAAATGTTGTCAATATTATATTGCTGATCCATAGATTATTAAATATTCTTGGGTACATTTTGGTGGTTTTTAACCATCAAAAAAAGTTCACAAATGTATCTGTATTATATTGCTGTACATTTAACATCCCAGCCATACCCTTGAGGTGGAGAAATGGTGAGTAGACATCCCGCCCATCTCTGACCTACTCACCTACAAACCTGTCACTTATCATAGCTGATTAATTCGATCATCACAGCATGCTGTAGAAAAATGCATGGGTTTCTAGATCATGGAAGAAAGCAATCTCTGTGATACATATCTCCCCTCACAAACAGTGCCAGAGACCCTGTCACAGCCCTCATAGAGCATAATGCAGCCCTCCAAGAGTATAATGCAGCCCCCCATAGAGTATAATGCAGCCCCCCATAGAATATAATGTAGCCTCTCCATAGGGTATAATGCAGTCCCCTGATAGTATAATGAATATAAGTAGCCCCCCACAGAATATAATGTAGCCCCATCATAGAGTATAATGCAGCCCCCCATAAAACATAATGTAGACCCCATAAAAAATAATGCAGCCCCTCATAGAATAGAATGTAGCCCCTCATAGAGTAAAATGCAGCCCCCATGTAGTATAATGCAGTCCCCATAGAATATAATGTAGCCCCCTCAGATTATAATGCAGCCCCATAGAATATAATGTAGTCCCCTCATATAGTATAATGCAGCCCCAATAGAATATAATGTGCCCCCAATAGAATACAATCCAGCCCCGTCATACAGTATAATTCAGCCCCCCATAGAATACAATCCTGCTCCCCTCATATAGTATAATACAGCCCCTCATAGAACATAATGTAGCTCCCCTCATATAGTATAATGCAGCCCCACATAGAATATATTCCAGCCCCCCTCACAGAAGATAATCCATCCCCACAGGCCCCACAGTCCTACAGTATTATGGCCACCAGTACTCACTCACAGATATATATAAAAATAAACAAAAACACAATACTAACTTCGCCTCCTCGTTCCCCTGAGACTGTAAAGAGTGTGATACACTAGCCTCTTATGAAAACTATGCTGCTTTATATCCATTACCTCCTTTCCCACATTGAAAACACCGAAACTTGTGTGGGATAAGTGGCCTGGCCACAGCTTTATTAAGAACCAAAAACTACAAAAATGCCATCCATGCCCATTTCTTTTCTTGCCACCGATGTCCTCATTTAACCTAAAGGCCAACAACTGTATTACAGCGGGCCTTGCTGAATGCCCATATTTGGGCATGGATGAGAAAACATGCCATGCTGTGACAACTTTGTAATTAAATATAACATCATATAAAAACATACTATATAAAAAACTTCTTTTGTTAAATATGTAACATGTCCAGAAACTTACACTATAACCAAAACCTTGGATGTATGGATCCGTCAAACATCCTTATCTTAAGCCCTTGACATCTAAATCTAGTAAAGAAAAAAAAATTATAAAAGACGGGGCAGGGTGGGTGGGCACCAAGATGAAGGTAATATGGCTGACAAGCCTTTTGGCTCCAAAACTCCTGTATATGCTGCACTAACCCCACCCCTCTTATACACAGAGCAGCCTCCAAAACTTTCCCGCAATTTCCTTTAACCCTTACTTACTCCCTTACAGTCCCAGTGCCTTTCCTTATATAGTTCAGGCCCTATAATGCTCCAGGCTCTGCTCCTGTCTCAGCAGCTGCACTGCCCAGCACATAGTATGGTGTGCGATAAAGTACACCCGCTGTGTCGCAGAGGGGAATTATGGGAGAGGGATTGTCATCTGACGCACTTTCCTCCATTATTGCTTTCAACTATATCTATGATCTATGATGTCGATACAGTTGAACGCGGCGCACAAGTGGGAGTGGGCCTCCCTGACTCATGGGCCCCATAGCGGCCACTTACTGGGGGCCCCTGTAGGAGTAGGGGCCCTAGGCAGCTGCCTAGTCTGCCAGCCCTTAACTCTGGCCCTGGTGGTGGAAGGGAGGAAGGGCAATAGGGAGAGGTGCTCAGGGTGGGGCTCCAAGACTACAGGTTCAGTTTTCTCCCAGGGCTAGATATTTTAGTCAAGAATCTAAATTCTAGCTGCAAAAGGTGGTCTTAGGCTGGTTTCACATTTGATTTTGCATTTCCTTGCAGTCGCCACACACGTCAAATCGCCGCATGCAGACACATCTGCGTACAACACAAGTCCCTGCGTACCCAATGTTAAAGATAGGTATGCAGGGAAACGCAGGACTCATACAGAAGTAGGCAGAGCTTCAGGGAGGAAGAAAGGAGGAAGTAGGCAGGTATCCTGAACGCAAATGTGAAATCAGCCTTACAAATATTAATTTGATTTATATTCCTGTTTTATTTATTCACTTTACATTTTTTACTTGGAAAAAAATAAACCATCACTTCTATTTTAGAAAGCATTTATACTGTATTGGATTATTTCAACACCTAACTAAAAGTTTTGCACAGGATTGTTTATATATCCCTTTCCGCACACAAAAAAATACAACTAGACATTGCCTACAACATAAAAAACAATCCAAACATTATATTTTTTATTATTATTTTATTAACCTTAAAAAAGGCGAAGCCTATAAACCACCACGTGTGTGAACTCACTAAGAAATGCCAGGTCATTACTTCAACCATTAAGGGGTTGTTCACTATATGACCCTCTACAATCACTAATACATAGTGGTTGCCTTCAACAGGGAAGCAGGACAGTAAATCTGCTGCTGGTAATATAATAACTTCCCAAAGTAATAGTGCTATATAGAATATTTTCAGTTGTGAGTGCCTGAATAGTCTCCCTATAAGTGATAATAACTTTGTGTAAATCTACATGTATCTAAGGAGCTGTAGTCCTCTCACAACATCTCTCATATGCTTTATCACAATGAAAAGAAACTTAAAAATGTTCTGATAGACACCTAAAATTCAGCAGAGGGCAGTGCAGCCTTATACTGTCTGACATTCTGCATCCACTAGGGAAACATACTTCACGCAACATGCTCATTTATATTTCATAACTAATCTTTTATTGAAAAGTCCGCTGCTAACGGATGAATGGAGGTGATATAGCTCACTAAAGAGTCGAGTAGAAGAAAATAATAGAAGAGACGGTAGTTTTAAGTACATTGAAATATCACAGTTCCTTGTAGTAAACAGAGTAAAGGTCATATTATCTTTTAGAAAAATGAGTCACTTGTAGCAATGGGAAACATATTTTCAGAGCTATATAAATTAACCCAAAAGAAAAGTAAATTTTCAAATCTCACCAGTGTCTATACATTATACATGTTCATTTTTGATATAGCCATTATAACCAGTTCTAATTAAGTTACCTTAACTCCTTCACGACCTTTGACGTATAGATGCATCAAAGGCCATGTCCCTGCATTTGATTCGGACTTCGACACTGAGCCCACATCTTTCCCTGCACATGACAGTTGATCTGATCAGCTGTCATGTACGGCTAACAGCTGTGGGTGCATCCGAGATCCACCCGCGACTGTTAACCTGTTAAATGCCGCTGTCAATCTCTGACAGTGGCATTTAACACACGCAGGGCAGAAGCGCATCACAAATCCCACCCATCGGTGACCTGCTCTCGATGTTATTTGCAGCAGCAGGTGTAGGCTAATGAGAGTAGTACTTTTTACCGCCTGTCACAGCTACTGGCTGTCAGATGAACTGCAGCTCTCTGACCGGCGGTGATGATCTTACAGCCGATCAGAGCCGCCGGTGTTTCTTGTGCTATCATTCAGATGGGAAATACCCAATGTTGGGGGGTGTTGAACCTGTATAGTAACACGGACTTCATAGAGAAGTCAGTGTTCAGTGTCTCTGACTGAACAGTAGGTATAAAGTACGGTCCCCAAACTGTTCGGTTTCTCCCATCACTAGTGATTACTAAAGTTTGCCTGTCCTCTGTTGCATCATGTCTAACATTTGCAATTTACCTCTTGATGGATCACCAGTATGAGAATTTGCATCACAAAATAGGTTTCCATGCTTAAGTAGCTGCACCCAAGCTTAACATCAGAATATGCAAAGCCAAGTGATAAAGTAGTGCGAAGCATGCTGCCGCTGGACCCTGTAGAAATAAAAACACGTTTTCTGGAGTATTGACCACATGTCACCATCTGGCAGTTTTAATGGATATATCTGTGTTTGCCAGATGCGCAGAGAAAGCTACCTCCTGGAACATTAAGTGTCTACAATAAAATTTCTTTGAGACATTAATGGGCTATGTTCTACAGGACTTAGCAGGGTGGAAAGCAAGGTCCATAAAGACATGATATTATACGCCTGGTATAAAGGAACACAATCGACCTGACCATAGGATAAGGTATAACTTAAAGAATGCTTGTGGTCCAACTGATGGGACCCCCAGCGATCCTGAAACTGCTGCTTTGCAGACTCTTATCAGAGATGAGCGGTGGTTAAACATGTGCCCCTTCATGTCAATCATTGCCTATAGAGCTGCAAGAAATAACTGAGGACTATACTCAGCTTTCTTCTGCAGTCCCATGAACAAAGAATGGCGTGATGACTAGAAATGCGCGAATATTTTAATGTTCGGTTCAGATTACTATCACTAAATTTGCAATATTCGCCGATTTATTCGTCTAACACAGCGGATTGCCATTCAAGTCAATGGGAGGCAAAAACAAATGCATGCACACCTTCAAACGGCCCCAAAAGCTGCCAAAACACATGAAATGAGGGACAGACACCAAGCAAGTGTCCTCAATTCACCCACAGTACAAATTGTATGTAACACTGCTGCTATGCAGGTAAATGCAAGCTCCACTAGATGGCAATAGGGTGGAGGGAGGACTGCACATAGCAAGAGCAGACCTGCAGTGCAGCAGCGAGGCTGCCACCAGGTGGTAACAGAATAGTCAAACAAGCTGGGTCAAATTGTAGACTACAGCGCATTACCAAAAGAATAAACAAAACACAAAAAATTAAGGAATCTGCTTCTCTGACTTGGGGCATCAAAACACAATACCAGACCCCAATCAGAGGGCAATAAAACTTTCACACTCCTTATCTATGAACTGTTCCAATATTTATGTTCATCCCTCTCCCATAATGACAGTTCTGCTTCACATCACTTGTCTTACCTATTGCATTATTTCTGTGCTGTGTTGTGTATAAATATGTGATTCTTCAGTTTTTGTTTCAGTCTTTGCCTGATGAAGAGACCTGAGTAGTCTCGAAAGCTTGCAATTTGTTATCATCTTTTCAGTTAGCCATTAAAAGGTATCAACCACTGAGGACTCTCAATTCTAAATATTTTTCTAAACAAAACACAGAGTCAGATCCAAGCAAAATGGGTCAGTGCCGGTCAGGAGCAGATATGCCAAAGACAAGAGACAAACAGCAGGTCAAGGTCCAAGCCGAGTCAAATACCAAAGAGTCCTACACATGAAAGGGAAACACTGAGTAGGAATGAGGAGTGGGGAACAAAACAGACATGGACAAAATCAGAAACAGCAGGAGGACAAATCAGGGTAACACCAGAGTCAGAAATATAACTCACATAGTCTGCAGGAAGCAGCAGGAAGAAATAGCAAACCTGAATCCAAAATGAGGCCAGGCGCAGATGGAGACTGTAAATGGCAAGTTGGTGGAACCACTGTGCCATATCCCTCAGAAAGCCTGGAGGGCGTAACTAGGTGGCTTACCAAATCCCAATTCGGATAAGTGGCAGCAGGCGAAAACTGCGACCCAAGGAGGGACAAGGAGGTGGCACTGGGTGCTACTCCAAGGCTGACCTACAGAGTGTAGCAGCTGACTCCTTACAGTGGGTAGAAGCTGCTATGACCCGAAGGAGGGATGAAGAATGCAGGCAAGCACTGTCAGGACACTGGAACCACATGTGTAGATTGGACCGGCTGAAGAACAGAAGAGCATTGGCAGCTGTGGGCGGAACCAGGTGTTAGCCAAATGGGCCCTTGCAGGTGCGATCTAGACTGGCTGATGGAAAGAAGAGCACAGACAGATGGGTATAGGGTAGAGAATCAGACCGGCAGACCTGGGGAACCTGACAACTAGCAAGCATGCAAGGCAAACTAACAACCTAGCTCAGGCACCTCCATATTGGAGGAGAGGCCTTAAATAGAAGGTGTTGCCCAGCTGTAAGACAGCCAGGGTGGTAGTCATGGAAACGAGCTGTGGTGTTCCCACACCCTGGCGCCACACAAATGAAACATACTGTCCCTTCTGCTGTATGTGTAATGTGCACAACAGAACACTCATGTTAATCACTGGAGTCTCCTCTGCTACTATCGTTCCATCTTCAGCTCCATGGATCTCACAAACAACTCCAGAGACAGTGTCCATTCTTAACAGGTTAACTTTACTTATCATTTAACACATATCCCAAATTCTTAAGATATAAAATGCTAGACAATTTACTAGTATTTAACACAGAGCAAACATCAGTACGAATGACTTATATCAGTATATCACCAGAGCTAATCAGTATAAGTGGAGTTCCATAATAGGAAAAGGAACAGACGCACAGCCCAAACCCCTACGCTGTTTCACATTCAAGCTTCTTCCGGAGGGGTGTCGCAAAAGCAGGAGAAGGCAAAGTTATATAGCGTACTGCATCCAATAAAAATACCCGAATGTGCCAGAGAAAAATATCGAAAAAGTATCCCCCAATTTCATTGGTGCACAGGACTCACATGGTGCTGAAGGAGAGGAGTAAAGCAGCTACTCAGTTATGATTGGTTGGCGCATGACACGCTTGCCCCATACCTTTTAACTAAATGAGACTTCCGGATTAGTGCCCGGTGACACGCAAGTGGAGTGCAAACGGGTCACGTGAGTCGGCACATCCGGAAGTCCTAAAGGTGCGGAAGGCACGCATGCGCACATCTAACTGTAGCAGCCGGAAGTTATTTAATACCCGGAGACACGCTCAATGGAACGCAAGCAGACGATAGAATAGATACGGCACCCACAGGATTCCAAGATGTAGACTATATACGCACTTTTGTTTGTAACTATTAAAAGTTATTCTTAAAAATACATATGAAAATATTTAAGTAAGAGTATTAAATCATGATAATAAGAAAACTCATGATATAGAAAATTATTAAAGATATCTAATAAATAATAAATAGTGCATTTAAATGAATAAAAGGTGAAAGTGCCAGTGAAAAATTAATATTACAGTCAGTCCATTATATAATACTTTAATCAAAGTGAAATAATGAAAATAATGAAAGTGACAAAGACACAAATTAGTGAAGAGAATAGTGAATCGAAAAAGAATCTATTGTTTATTAAAAAAACTATATAATATTGTGCAAATATGCAAGAATAAAAAGTGCGGACAGTGTAATATAAAAAGATAATACAATAATAAGTCTTGCATATCCAAAAATTAGTGCATACAAAAAGTATTATGAATGCATTGCTTATCAAAAAAATGGTGAATTAAGCTTATAAGGTAGTGATCAAATATAAATATTTAAGAGTAAAGGGGAAAGAAATAAACTAACAATAGATGAGTAATAAATAAACTAAAAATAGATCAGTAATAAATAGTAAATATTCCAATTCATAATAACAAAACCTCCTATATATTCCCTAAGGGTAATTAAGGGTAATGGGGAAATAATTAAACTAAAAATAGATGAGTAATAAATAGTGATGAGCGAGCATGCCCGCCACCATTCGCTGCTCGCCCGAGCATCGAAGTGCTCGTGATGCTCGGAGCTCGCCGAATATTAAAAAGGTTGCTCGGCTGGAGCTCGGGTACCCGCCCTGCATGTTTGTCGCTCTTTAGAAAGCCAATGAACTTGCAGGGATTGTCTGCCACACACTGTAATGCCGCAGACATGTTGTATTGCTGATCATGTTGCCAGGACATCTCTTGGAATAACTCAGAGAGGGGGAAGTCTTGGGATCAGTGGGGTCCATGGCCTGAGCAAACTGTAACACATGTGGATCGTGGATCCACTGTGTCGTGGGCCAGGAAAAGCCCGGAGGGGCATAACTAGATGAGCACCTAGGATTTCTCTAGAGGTCCTCATGGTGTAGTTAGACTTGGGCCACAGGTGGAAGCCAGGTGCTACACCAGGACAGATCCCGATACCACAGCAGCTGACCTCAAGAGTTTGGACAGAAGACACAGAGTCTGAGTACAAGGTGTGATCAGGTAATGGTGGAATAAATAGTATTGTTACTACAGACGGGACAGGATAGTAAGAACAGGTAGTGGTTCACGTGCCGCTAGAGCGGTTTCAAGCTAAGGTACCGCGGGTGCTATTTCGGGTTCAGGTACCATCGGAGCAGTTTCTAGATCACGTACTGCCACAGCGGTTTCAGGCTCAGGTACCACTGGAGAGGTTTGAGATTCAGGTACCGCCATAGTGATTTCAGGTTCAGGTACCGCTGGAGTGGTTTCTTGCTCATGTACCGCCAGAGTGGTTTCATGTTCAGGTGCCACCAGAGCAGTTTCTGTATTAAATATCACCGGCGCGGTTTCAGGTTCAAAGTACAGATACAGATCAGACTGGAACAGCTACTAGAAAAGATGTAGGTTCAGGGACCTAACGACGGGCTTGCAGCTAGAAGACTGCAACACTCAGTTGTTACTCATTCACCACCCTACAGATGGAGATGCTTTAAGTGCTAAGTGCCCCCCAGCTATTGGCTGGGGACACTTAGGATTTGTTGTGCTATCTCTTTAAGAGTCCAGGAGTGAGCACCCATGCACCCTAAGTGCGCCGCCAGGGGAGCAGTGCGGTGTACGCAGAGACTGGGATGCGGGAGTGGGGCAGGCAACATGACAGGGCAGCCAGGGCAGTGAGTACGTCGGTGTCCCTGCTGGGAGGGAGGGGAGGAGGCATTCAGGGATGCCGTTATTACAGCGTAGTCAGGAAACAGTCTGAGGTCAATATTGCAAGAAGGTAGCGGATCATGACAAAAGGACTAGACAAACATATGGTAATGTCAAATCCTAGGTCAAGCAGGAAAGATCAGAATACCAGACAAGGAGCACTGAGCAAGCACTCACCTCATGAGCAAAGCTACAATTGGAATCAATCAAAGGCAGAGAGCTGGTTAATAGTTGGGTAATTAATCTGGACAAGAGACACATGGATGAAGCCCTGTCACACCCTGGTCCTGGTTGGACGGCTAAACTGTCACTCCAGACACTGACAACTAAGCACGCCCCAGCATGCGATTGGATGGCTAAGCTGTCCATCACCATACTGACAGGTCTGCATGCTCTATTCTTTGATTGGACGGCAGAACTGTCATTCACACTATCCAGACACTGATATAGGAGAAATCATGACAAATTGGTTGTTCTGTGTGAAAGAACATTAAACCCTTGAACCAACGCCTGCAGCGTGACGTCAGCGTGCATCCTGTTACAGAGCAAAATGCACCGTCACAGCTGGAGTCATTTTAGCGACCAAACCTAATAAAAAGCCACATTCGGAGGGAACGCAGGAGGGCGAGAGGATGCCAGGGAACGCTGGAAGGTTAGAAGAATCTTTTTTCTTTCCTCTCTGTAATGGGGCAGGGTAGTGGACATTATGGCTGACATAGAGCCCAGGAAGGGGACATTATTAAAGCAGACATTGGGGTCCAGGATGGGGGCAACATAGGGTCCTAGGATGGAGACAAATAAAGGGGCCCAGGATCTGGGACCTTATTAAGTAAAGGGGTGACATAATTACTGTATGTGGGCTAGTATGAGGAACATATATTATTTGTTTCTGGGGCAAGTGGGGGAATTTTTACTGTAAGGTATAATTAAGGGACATTATTACTGCTGTAAATTAATTTATTTTTGAGGATACTGTCTTCCATGGTGGCGAACAAAAGGGGGGTCCTGTTACTGTGTAGGGTGGCACTATGTCACTTTTTTTCTTCATTTGAAGTAGTGTAGAAGTTGGTGAATAAGTGGGGAATGTGCTCTGGAGGCGATCAGCTATAGATAACTGTCTTATTTTCTGCAGAGACATGGCTAGAAGAAGTGATGGCGGTCTGCATTGGATGAAGAAGAAAAGAGAAGATGAATGACTTCAACTACAGACGTCACTGGTGGTCAGTGTGTTACCTGTACACTGACACTATATACTGTATACTATATACAGAGCTCCTGTGTATAATGCCACTGGTTATCACTGCATTACCTGTCCATTGACACTATACACTGGATACTATATACTGAGCTACTGTGTATAACATCACTAGTGATCCCTGTATTACCTGTACACTGAAACTATACACAGAGCTCCTGTGTAAAATGTCACCAGTGGTAATATTATCATTATTAGTATTGTGGTGTTTATGAATAATCAGTATTGTAGTATTCGGACACTATGTGGTGGTAATATGTAATCTGGTAATGATGTGGTGGTATTTCTCTTTTTTATGTGGTATTATTCGTTACTATGTGGTGGTAATATGTGATCTGGTCATGGTGTGGTTGTGTTTGTTCCTTGTATGTGGTATTATTCGGTCACTATGTTGTGATAATATGTAGTCTGGTGACGGTGTGGTGGTATTTGTTCCTTGTATATGGTATTATTCGGTCACTATGTGGTGATAATATGTAGTATTTGTTCTTTGTATGTGGAATTATTGGTCTTGGTATAGTGGATTGTGTTGTGTATGGAGGTCACTTGTTCACCTTGATATCAATAAGGGGAAGATTCTTAATTTGCAATAGAGATTAAATACTTGGATGTTTAACCCCTCGCTGTTCTGTGACTATTACACAGTAGCAAATATGCACTTACAGGAGTTCTACAGTGAATACAATTAATCACCTATCCAAAGGCCATATTCACACATTCAATATTTGGTCAGTTTTTGTCTTGGTATTTGTAAGCCAAAGCCAGTAGTGGGTGATAAATTCAAAAGTGGTGATGTGTTTCTTTAATACTTATCCTCTGACTTTTCCACTCTTGGCTTATAAATACTGATGTAAAATACTGACCAAATACTGAACGTGTAAACGTGGCCAAGGATGAGTGAGAAGTTATTGAATGGTGAGGGTCTGACTGCTGGGACCTGCACTGATCTGCAGAAGGTGAACTTTTATCCCCATTACTATGGAGCGGCATGTGTGACTCGACCACTGATCCATTTATTCCCTAAGGGGCTGCACTTTGCTTTTTCTGGAAGCCCCCAAAGAGGATGAATGGAGCTGTGGTCAGACATCCATCCGCTGCTCCATTTTAAAATGGGGATAAAATTGGGATAAAAGTGCCCTGTCAGGGATAAACGTTCCCCATTCTTCCAATCACTGCGGTTTACAATAAGCTATCATCTACTTAACCTGTGGATCAGTAATAATTTGTTTTCACCAAAGAATCCTTTAATGTAAACTACTGTAATTGTACATCCCAGTTATGGTGGCGCACAGTAGATGTGCAGGAGCCTCCTGTGTTTTACAGTCAACGCTCCACTATATTGGGAAAAAAGGCTAAGTTATTTGCATATAGCTGTAGGGTGGGCCCCTAGGGTCAAATCCCCCTGTGAGCCCTAGACACCCCAGTCTGACTCTGAATGTAATTGTACTAATCATGGGGCTTTTATGATTGGAGCGATTACTTATCATTTTACATTTTATGAATCACATTAATGACATTGAATGTAGTTTTCATTTTGCTAATTGTTGCAAGTATTTTGTTTTATCCTGGTTCATAATACAGAAAGTCTGTAAACTACTATTTGGTAAGTTACATAATAACAGTAGGAAAGAAACTGTTCTGAGCAAATCATAGCGGTTCACCTTCCATGACACCACTTCTATCTGCTGTGCTTTAAAGCTCTGTTTCCTTTTGTGCACGCTACAGGTCATTTAGCAATGTGTTTGGCTCATAATGGGGGGATGTTGAAAGTTCTGTACTTGGAATTAATAGAGGATGTTTTCAGATGCTTTGCTATGGGTATCACAGCCTGTGACACATAAAAATATCACCACAAAGTGATAATGCCCTAATCATATGAGTCACCGCCATTGATGAACAGTTTGTTTTCCTCTCGTGAGCTCATATAACAGTTTAATTACTCGCAAAGGATGTCCTTTTGACATTTTGACACAAGAACTACAATTTGTAATGCAAATTTTACAGATGAATAATTAATCTCACCTTGTATTTGCATATACAAGACATGTAAAATGCTGCTGACTATGTTATTTGGGGCCAAAAAGGTAGTTTATCGTTACAAATGCAAAATACACAGAAGCTACAATTCTATCCCTACAAAAGGTCAAAATGACCTGTTTTGAAAATCACTGCATGAATTTCATATAGGTTCCATCTTTAGGACCTTCCCTTACCAGAAAAGGATCCTGTGACTGTCGGGCACCTATTTATCCAGCCAGATTCACCATTAAAATCAATGGAGAAGAGGCTGGGCTTGAGCCAGCTTTCTCCATGAAAGTCTGTAGGACCTGTAGAAGGAGTATAGCAATTTTTAAGCCTTTCTGGAATATTCTATCCATAACATCTGTATTTTATGGGCTATACTACTTTAACTTTTCTTCTCACCATTGTCTTTAATCTTGTTAGTTAAAATCCTGTATACACATACAAAATTATATAATGAGTCTACAAGGTATATTGAGTCTACTTGACCTGATCGGGAGCACCAGATCAGGTTAAAACATCGATGTATCTTAAAAATTGAGTTGCCAAAAAAAATATCTCATTTTGATTGATTCAATTATTATTCTAGTAATAGTTTTAGCCCTTATCTGAACAGCTATCACATTAAATTTAGTATTTGTATGCAAAAACAGTAATTATTAAAGCAGACATAAATGCACATTATATATTGCTAAATGGTTACCGTAGTTAAAAATTGTATGCACAGGTTTACAAGTACAAAGTGGGAAACAAAGCGGTTATTGTTCCCTGATGCCTAAAACGTACGGTAAATATTACATCCCATATTTACTGTATTTGACACTAGTTATTATCACAGAGCAGTCTTTAGCTCCAAACCGGTCCACAGATCCAATTGACTAGAATAAATTACAGTAATTTGCCCATGATCTTCTTTTGCTCAGGAAGTATGATTTTCTCAGTTGGCATTTGCAGGTAATTAGATGTGAACAGCGGGGCAAAGTAGCTATCATCACTGGCAGACAAACCATTAATGAAACATAATGCCTGGTTTCTTAATTACCAGATAGTGAGGAGAATTGCACCTAACAGGTCTTTTATTACAGTATCAATTTGTTATATATAAATACATAATATCTATCTGTGAAACCAACCAATAACCCTTATAATACCAACAGTCCTACATATTACTAAAACATTAATGCAGCACTCAAATAATATGGGTATTAGAGTATGAGGGGATTTTTTAAAACTTTAATTCCCAAGCTTGGCTGAATTTTCTCCCAAAAAATAATACTGGAAAACTTGTAATTGTTCAGAAAATACACATAGGGAAAGGAGAGAGAGAACCCTGCTGATAATAAGAGCTTACACTCTATAGGAGATTGAAAAGACCCCACTGATCATAAGTAGAGATAAGCGAAAATCGTTGGCTCCCTCCTTATCCAAATAGTTATAGGGCTTACCAAGCAGCTTCATCAGGAACCCGGATACCTGGAGTGCTCCCAATAAACAGCTGTTTGGCGTTGCAGCTGCATGTGTCACGGCTGTGTGACAGTCACAACACACAGGCTCTCCGTGAATGTGTTGTGACTGTCACACAGCCACGACACATGCAGCTGCGGCACCGAACATCTGATTATCAGGAGCGCTCTTGGTATCCGGAATCCCGATGCAGATTCTTCGCTAAGCGCTATAGCTTGCCAAATAAGGAGGGAACCGACGATGTTCGCTCATCTCTAATCATGAGCACTTACATGCTATAATAGAGAAAGAGGACCCTGCTAACCACTGACCATGAAAGCCTACACTCTACAGGAGAGAGAGGACCCCGCTGATCAAAAGAGGTTACACTACACAGAAATGAGAAAGGGAGAGAGAACCCCACTGAGCATTAGAGCTTACACTCTACAGGAGAGAGAGAATTATCCAGACAAAGTGTGCTAAACTCTTGGTTGATTGATAGTTCACACCAGTCGCATGCTTGCTCCATCCTTCGAGACTGTGTACTCTTTCATGGCGCAAGAAGAAGCAAGTTGCTTTGCAGCAGTGGAGCACAGAAGCTAGCAGATCCACCGAGGCAGATTTAGAATAGCATTTGCAAGCTCTATAATAAATATCTTGTAAGTGCTACACTCTTAAAGGAGGTGTCCACTGTTCTGTTGTCAAGGGTGTTCTTCTGCCAGGGCCGGCATCAGTACCCGGGCAAGTGCCAGGGCCCTGAGCAGGTGGGGGGCCACTCACCGTTGGGGACTCTGGCACGCTATGGGGGCCCAGTGCTCCTGCCGCTTGCTCAGGGCTCTAGTACTTGCTATTCTTACCTCTTCCTATTCATCCAGTCTTGACGTCTTCTGCGTCCTCTGAATGTGACGTTTCATGGCAGAAGGCACGATGATGTGACTAGTGTGTACCCACTGCTTGAGCAGACAAGTGCAGAGAGCCAGAAGATGCTCACACTGGTGAGTATTTAATTTTTTATTTATATATATGTTTGGAGCAATATATGGGGACCATCATATACTGGAGCATCATATATGAGGCCCATTATATATGGTGCATTATATGGGGCCCATCATACACTGAAGCATAATATATGGGGCCCATTATATATGGAGCATTATATGGGGCCCATCATACACTCGAGCATCATATATTGGGCCCATCATATACTGTATGAAGCATTATATAGGGCCAATTATATATGGAGCATTATTTGGGGCCCATTATATATGGAGCACTATATGAGGCTCATTATATGGGGACCATTATATATGGAGCATGTGGAGACACAGGGGTCGTCGGGCGCCCCGGTCCGCTAGTCGAAACCGCATGGACCAGGGATCGTCTCGCCAAACGCCAGCTCTCCTTTTAATGTAGACATAATGCTACTCAGACAACACAGGGTGAGGGTAAAACAGTGTGGCAATGTTTTATTGAACCACAAAATAGGCAAATAACACGTAGAAAAGTCTCAGCAAAATACCCCAAGATTGTGCATATTACAGAGTCTCACCCTTCTGCTGACTTGCCGGGATAATGGCAGCTGTAACTTCAGAGTTTCCAGGGTCGACTACCCCACCTGTGGCATGCACACAGAGAGGAGGTAACAACAAGCGCTGGAAGATGGCAGTTCATTCAGGTACAAGGCCAGTTGACTGGAGGGTCACAACCTGGCTTCATCTTCAAGGGTCGACTACCCCACCTGTGGCACGCACATAGAGAGTAGATAATGACAAGTTTAAGAAAATGAAAGTTCATTGAGGTACGAGGCCAGTTGACCCGAGGGTCACAACCTGGCTTCTCTGAACATTTCCATGGAGCCAGGTGACCGGCAGTTCCCAATCCTGGCTTTCTCCAAACGTATCTATAATTCAGCAATTGTCAATGGAGCAGATCTGTATTCTTCCAACTGGGGCTGAGGTTATTTCCTGTAGAATAATAGATCTGTGTCCCACGTGATGGAGCCATGATGTATTGGCAGCAGTTCTGTAGGGTCCCTTGGATGTTTGAATGTCTTGGCAGAATCTCTGGCTTTCTCTCTCTCTGTCTGTTTTCTTTACCAACACATAAGTTAAAAAGTCAACATACAGATAACAGTCTTTTCTTCTTGGTTTGCTAAAAATAGTCATCTGGTTTGTTAAGATACAATGCTGTGTCTCTACAGAGCATTATATGGGGCCCATTCTATTTGGAGCAATATATGGGGTCCATCATATACTGGATCATTA
>VIAB01013754.1:14808-26512 GCA_009801035.1 Oophaga pumilio
GCGCATCTGGCCCACGTGGGTTCTTAAGTAGGACGCCGAGATAACTGCTCTGTGACGTCATATCCGGTGCGCCGTCTTGCTGGAACGCAGGAATGAAGCGCAATCGTCATATCCTCCCCATAGTCACAGAATAGGGAAGTCCAGAGCGCCACATGACCTGCAGTCTGATGTCACATCCTGGATACCGCAGCGATGTAAACATTAAAGAAAAGTATGCCTAAATACCGAATATTGTTTCTTCATTCATTGGGATTAATTCATATATGATGTAATTAATGTTCAACTGATACTCCACTAATTATTAGGGGTGTATTTAAGATATCATTGGAGTACTTCCAAAATTTCATACTTTATATCTGAGGTTAATCAGAGAATTTTAATATATATATTTGATTGCTCATAAGAGGTCATAATATATTTGGGGAATAAATTCCATATCTAATTTAATAATGAATATTACCTCAAAATAAGATAATCAATAAAGATCTTTTCAGACAATAACAAAACAGCGCTATTGGTTAGATACTAAACGATTCTCAAAGCAACCAATACTAGAAAAATATTTATACAAATTCCCATATATTGTCCTCTTGAAAAGTTTTTCTTTATTGTAAAACCTCCGTATAAAGTTATAGAATACCCTAATAAATGAATGAACATCTCTAATGTATTCCAGCTTCATAGAAAATCCTCATAAATAAACCCCCAATAAATGAATAACATTTCTGATGCACAAAAATAATTCCAGCCTCATAGAAAATCCTTTTTTGTTACTAGGACGATAGGATGATCAGAATAAATATTTTCTATATAGGTACCATCTTAAATGTTCCCATTTATACAGTTCCAGGACAGGTACCATGATCAAATACTCTGAAAAGATGTTCAGGAAAAATCCTAATAAGAGAACATTGGAGATGTAAAGAAAAAGGGCACAAATATAACTCTCAATACATAAATTCAAGTGGTAAGATCGTTCTTAATACATATGCTGTTATGAAAGCATTATATATATATATACCCTCATTGCTTGGGATTATTTATAAATTTCCCTTTTCTCTCCACAAGATATTATAAGAATGGTGGATGTCCGAGATGGAATATTTTGATTCCTAGGTATCATATGTAACAAATCTGCACACAGAGTATATTTTATAAGGGTTCATTTTGTAACCATATTATCATTTATTACCTCTGAGATTTGCAATGTGTTTATTGAGTGTGTGAGACATGGCGTTGTGAGCATGTTGCCATATTCACACTTTCTATTATATATATACAAATGTGATGGTCTATAGATATTCTGTCATCGGTCTTTATGACTTGGTGAAATTGACTTAGCTCAATTAATTTTTTACCTATAATGTCATTCTAATAATTCATTTTGGTTTTTGATTCTGTTTTTTGTATTCCTTTGGTTCACTAGGAGGGGTGGTAATTTTTGTTTTCTTATATTGAGTGATTAAATATAAAATTAATCTTGGGCTGCTCATTTATCTCGATTCACGAATCCCCATGTCTGCATGCTCGGCTGGTTATATTATACGCTACTCCCAGGGTTGGTTTCTGACCCGATATAAGCCTGCTGTCGGAAGGGGCTTCTTTCAAATGAGGTACTGATGGCAGAATACCGCATTGTTTTAGTGAGATCCGTCACACCAACCTCTTTCAAGAAGCCTACAAGCTGCATTAGCCCTTGTTCCACCAAATCGCTGCATGACCAGCTCCCTTGTAGACTTTGTTAAGGACTGACCTGAGTTGGGGTAGTGATATTGCAACCACTTGGGGCAGCACCAGCAAGTAGTTTAGTCAGTATATAGCCACGTACACGGAGCAGCAGAGTACTCGGTCAGAGAGCTAGTATACAGCACTCCACCCTCCAGACTATGGTGGTTTTGTTTGCAGCAGGACCCATAAATTTAGGCTTAAGCCTTAGAGAGGTGCTTATACTAGATAGGTTCCCAGCAAAACCGGAGATCGCCTTATCGTGGCTTCTGGGCATGCATGAATTGGCCAAATTATGTGCTAAGTATCTCCATTTTTTCTTATTATCTGGAGTAGTAATTCTATTCACATTTCATATATTTCATATTTACATGCTCTAGCACTACAGAGTGCAACTTTATTTATTTGTTGAATATAAATGAACTCCACAATTTTAAATTTTCATTATTTATATTTTTTTAAATATTTAGAAAACCACACATCAGTTTTTTGCCATCAGTCACAATCCGTCGTTTTGTGAAAAAAAAAACGGATCCTGCAATTGATGCTGCAGGATCCGTTTTTTCCCATAGACTTGTATTAGCGATGGATGGCCGCACGTTTCATCCATCTTTTGATTGATCCGTCTAAAAATCTTTGTCCATCAGACGGAGGCAACGGACATAGGAATGTTTTTTCAGTACGTCGAAAAGTCGAACAGCGACGGATCCAGCGCCATCCATCATAGGCTATAATGGAAGCCTATGGGCGCAGGATCCGTCGCTGTCCATCAAAAGACGGATTCCGGTGACGGATCCGTTTTTTACAACTGATAATTTCTGTTCCTTTAATTTAACTCCTACAGCCATTCTGGCACATAAAATCTCTCTTTCTCTCTTTTCTTTTTTTATAAAAACAATTATTCCTACTTTACAAAAAGGATTGAACGAGAATTGCAAAAACTTGCAGTCATTTGTGACAATCAAGCACACAGTCTCTGACACCGAGTTCAGATTTTTTTTTGTAAAAATATTTGCTAATTTGCTGCTTTCTTGTGCACTAAAAATGAAAAGAAAATGTTTAATTGTAATTCAAATACAGCAGGACAGATGCCATTTACACCAAATCACTGAGCAATCACATTGAGTCTGACGCTGCAGGCACTTCTACTATCTCTCTCCCAGTCAATTGAATCTCTATATTACTTGCAGACTACTACTCTCTCTTTTTCACTGTTGCAGTTGAGCAGCAAATTACAATCCAACTATTTTTTATCCAATGATTTAGGGCTTTCTTCTCCTATCTCTAGTGTTCAGCTGTGACATTTTCACACTATCCTATAATCACCCTAAAATAGCTGCTACATTCCCTGCATAAGCTTTTATTGCAGCCTACAATAGTTCCTCCTATCATTGCAGCCTAAAATAGTCCCTTCTTATTGGCTGCACTACACCATGTGCTGTGATAGCTGTAAGGCATTATGACGAATCTCACACAGTCGTGCCTAAGGTCATGTAAATCTTCTGTGACAGATGGAATTTTCTTGAAATGTGTGAAATAGTGGCAGACATTTTTTGGACAATTTGCGCAAATCGTTTGGCAAATTTTTTGGTATTCGCTGTAACCTGTAAATTTAATAAAGTTCATAAAAATTTGCTTATAGAGAGAAGTCATATGTGTTAATATGCCCAGGGTTTGTAATGAATAAAATCAGTAGACATATAATAAAATCCCAAGTGGTGAACAGCTAGAACGTGTTGAACAACCTGCTTATGCGTAGATCCACGATAGAGCCATAGGAGTTCCCTTGATGATAGGGACCCTCCTGCCGACTGGAGACACTGTGGTGCGAGTCTGGTCCTCTGAAACCGCTTCATCGATAATATATACTTTATTTGATCTGTAGGAAAAGATTCATTACAAGAGTTTTTAAATAATATTAATAAAAGTTATTTTAATTTACACTTCACCTCCACCATCAGCACTGTATCCTTCAGTTTTTTGGACATCACCATTTTTATTGATGTAGATCGTATAACTACCAAATCTTACAGCAAACCGATAGACAGTAATAGCTATATTTTGAGAGATAGCTGTCATTTACCTGCATTGCTTAATAATATTCATATGGGGCAATTTATGTGAGTCAGAAGAAATTGCACTAAAATAGATGATTATCGTGAGGAATCTCAAAATATGATTAAAAAATTTGTGCAGAAAGGATATAATGAAGCAATACTAAAAGAAACAAGTAAAATCATAGAAAAAATACCTAGAAAATCCTTATTAATTGTTAATAACATTGATACTGGTATGGATATAAATGAAAATTATTTTAATATTCCAATCATAACAGAGGATTGCAAGTTAATCAAATGGATAGTAAAACAGATTGGTCCTTTATGCATCCAGACAAAGTTAAAAGAGAACTCATCCCACCCCAACCTAAATTTGTTTATAGAAAAGCAAGGAATCTAGCAAGCTATATGCAGTGACGAACAAAAGGGTAGCAATTAGTGATAAGCGAGTATGCTCATTGCTTTTCCCAAGCATGCTCGGGTGGTCTCCGAGTATTTAGGCGTGCTCGGAGATTTAGTTTGTGTCGCCGCAGATGCATGATTTGCAGCTACTAGACAGCCTGAATACATGTAGGGATTGCCTGTTTGTTAGTGAATCCCCGCATGTATTCAGGCTGTCTAGTAGGCGCAAATCATACAGCTGCGGCGATACAAACTAAATCTCCGAGCACGCCCAAATGCTCAGAGACTATCCAAGCATGCTCGGGAAAACCCGAGCAACGAGCATACTCGCTCATCACTAGTAGCAATGTTTTGAACTTTTGATTTCGAGGCTCCTTATCTCACCATCCAATACTGCTTCAAATGTGAGAGTGCCATCCTTTTATAGACAATCATCTTTGTTCTCTCATACATAAATTTGACTTAAAACTATTTAGAATATGCCTGCCTGCAGAAGGGGATTTTTTTTTTAAATATATACAGTATATAATGTTCATTATGTAAACTAAGGGGCAGGTCACTGAGGGATCTCAGGGGCGCATAATCTGATACTAGCCTGAAAATACGGCTTAACAGGTAGTACCACAGGGTGTCAATTGCCAATTTGATGGCCAAGCATTCTTTTTCTATAATGGCATAGTTTTTCTCACAGGATGAGAGTTTCCTACTTAAATATAGGACTGGATATTCCTCCCTGTTTACTTGCTGGGACTACACAGCTCCCAATCTGACCTCTGAGACGTCCGTCTGGACCACAAATTCCTTACTGAAGTCAAGTGTGATCAAGACGGGCAGCTTCAACTCTTGGGACACCATCTCTGCTTCAGGAAACCATTTTGACATTGACGTCTTCATGCCCTTAAGAAGGCAGTCAGGGGCACGGCTATAAAGGCGAAATTCGACATAAACCGTCGATAGTATCCCACCATTCCCAGAAATGCCCAAACCTGTTTCTTGGAGACTGGTTGCACCTAATTTTGGATTGCCTCCACATTAATCAGTTGTGGCTTTAATTCGCCTCTTCCGACAATGTAGCCAAAATATTTTGCCTCCTCTTTACCCATGCCACACTTCTTTGGGTTTATGATAAACCCCGCCTTCCTCTGCGCATCCAGCACAGCCTGTACCTTCTGCAGATGACTTCCCCAATCGGGCTGAATTTCACAATATCTTCGAGGTAGGCTGCAGCACACTTTTTGTGAGGGGCTAGGATCCGGTCCATGGCCCTCTCAAAGGTAGCTGGGGCTCCTTGCAGCCCAAACGGTATTCTGGCATACTGGAAGCAACTGTCAGGTGTAGAAAAGGTTGTCTTATCCTTGCACTTTGAGAGAGGAGGATTTGCCATTAACCTTTTGTTAGGTCCAGGGTGGTGATGTATCTGGCTGTCCCTAGCCTCTCTATGAGTCCAACGCGGGGCATCGGATACACGTCAAATTTAGACACCTCATTTAGTTTCCTGTAGTCGTTGCAGAAATGCCACTCTCCGTCAGGTTTCGGCACAAAGACAGTGTGGCTGGACCAGCTGCTCTTTAACTCCTCGATGACGCCCAGGACCAACATTCTCCTTACCTCCTTCGAAATCACTTTGCGGCAGGCTTCGGGGGATTCTATATGGCATTTGGTTCACCCACACATGTGGCTCCGTCAGGATTTCATGTTCAACAACATGTGTACGTCCTGGCAACTCCGAAAACAGGTCCAGGTTCTGCTGAAGCAGTTCTCGGCACTGTTGTTTCTGGTCCAGTGACAGTGTCTCTGCCACTGTGACATTTTCAACTTTGGCCTCAGGATTGGCCCCCAGGCATGTAGCTTCCACCGGTTCATTGTCTCACCATGGTTTAAGCAGGTTGATGTGGTACACTTGGTATGGCTTTCTCCTCCCTGACTGGTGTACCTTGTAGTTGACGTCACTCAGGTTTTCAACTACCTCATATGGCCTCTGCCACTTGGCCAGAAATTTACTTTCAACTGTAGGGATCAGCACCAACGCTCAGTCTCCAGGGCTAAACTGCGTCAGCCTCGCCGACCAATTGTATACACTTGCCTGGGCCTCTTGTGCTTGAAGGAGGCTCTCCTTCACAATCTGTATCACTCTCGCGATCCTTTCCTGCATCTGGGCCACATGCTTGATGATACTTTGGTGGGGTGTAACCAGGCTTGGACTGGCCCTCAGGAGAACAAGTAACTTGGCATCCCGGCCTTTCGCCATAAGTCCTAGAACAATCTAAAGTCCCCACTTATTAATACTGGGTGTAGTAGGTCTTTAACTACTCTGACCTCATGGGACTCAATGCCACAGTTTGTTTTTATAGACACTCTAGCAATGGGGTAGTTCTTGGTGTCCCTGTGAATACAGCAGATGGACACGATTTTTCCGGGAATCAACTGGTGGAGAAGTGTGGTCCTTACAAAGGTCACTAAATTCCCCAAGTCCAAGAGTCCTGACACCAGTACCCATTTATTGTCATAGGACATGCTTGTGGTCCCTCAATGGGCTAATAGTCCACACTTCCTGCTGGATAGGCATAATACGAACAGCACCTCTCTATGATGTAGTCCATCTGTTTCGCAGACATAGGACCACGGACGGTTATGTGCCCTAGACCATGACCTCTCCAACAAATTAAGTCCTTAGAAGTGGCCTTTGGCAACCCTTCAATGAACCTTTGGGAACTCGGACTCCCCCCAGTTGTGGCTCTATTACCCTTCTTTTGAGAGTCAAGTTACTTCTGGGTACCCCTGTATGGGGATGCAACACCGCCCAGTTTCCTTAGGGACTTCTCGACCACCTAGTAACTTTCCACTTGGCCAAGCAGGTCGTCCACATTCCGGGGCTGTCCCTGGGAAGCCGAGGTCTGCACAGGTCTAGGAAGGGAAGGAATGAATCTGTTCATAACAACTCGCTCGATCATCTCAGGTGGGGTAGAGGATTCCAGTTGCAACCACATCTGTACCAGATGTAGTAGGTCAAACATTTGGGAGTGAGGGGGTTTGTAACTGCAATATGCCCAGTCGTGGACCCTTTGAGCGCTAATAGACATAGTCACTCCTGAGCGTGCCAATATCTCAGTTTTTAATTTGGCATACTCCTGAGCATCCTGTAAGGTCATAATAAGCCTTTTTTGGCTCATCAGTTAGGTAGGAGGCCAGCACCCCCCACCCACTTCTCCGGCAGCTGCTTCTCCCACTCTGCTACCCTTTCAAACACAATCAAAAATGCCTCACCATCATCTCATGGGGTCATCTTTTGCATGGCTCATCTTGCCGCCTTCTGGATTATGAGACATCACCTGGACTTGGGGAAGGGGCGGTTTCCATGCTGTGAACATCAGCCACCAGGAGTTCCATCTACGTTTGCTGCTGTTGGATCTGCTGTATCAGCAGATGCTGCTGGTGATGCTACTGGAGCTGCTGTTGGCTTTTGGACCAGGTGCTTGATCAGCTCCTCCATTTTTTCTAACATGCAGTTTTTCCACAGCCATCACACTTGCTTTCTGGTGATCTTGCCCACACTTCTAACTCCAACTGTGGTATATCAGCTCACTTGGCTGCACATACAAGTAGACACAGGAACACTGTCTCTTTAAATCTTCCAGTGGTTTCCAGTGCAGCATTAGCAAAACAAACATGGCCTTTCTGGCCTAAAGGGAAAACAAAAACATAACGTATGGCACAGTCCGTGTTGCTGTGGGGATCCGTCCACTCAGGAACAAGCAACAAAAATTCAGTTTTCCTTATCATGAAAACACTTCTCTGGAGTTTGCACCTCAATGGGCTAATAGTCCACACTTCCTGCTGGCTGCTGACTGAGCCAGAAGGCTGTGCATTTATCCTCTGAACTCCTCCCACTCAGTGTGCTGGAGCTTTTTCCTAGGTTCATATCACTGAAGCTAACAACCGCAGTGATACATATCTCCAATCCAGTACTTTGCCAGTGACTTTGTCACAATGTCTATTGATTTTATTCATTACAAACCCTGGGCATATTAGCGCATATTACTTCTATTCACCATAGCACGAGGGCAGATTGTGCATTGTTATACGCAGGTTCATGCACCTGCATTTCTAGTGGAAGCACTGGTTTATCTTTCTATTTGTATTCCATACGAATTTGATTCTCATTGAGCTGATTCACTCATCTCTAACAGAGGCAATCATTTCAACAATTTTAAGACATGACTAACCCATTGAATTACCATGTTCGTCTGAATGTAGCCTTAGGGCTTATTCAGACAACCATTTTTGATATATGTGTTCTATCCATTGTTTTCATAGATACAACAGGTACCCATTATATATGGAGCTATTCATATGTCCATGTTTTTTTGCAGAACATGTGTCTGCAGAAAAATCATGGAGACATGTCTATTTTTGAGTCACGTATTGGATTACAATTAATAATACAAGTTTATGGGTCAGTGAAAATCATGTGTACAGTTTGTGTTCTGTCCATGATGAATATTGCAATGAATAGGAGACGCTTTACAATGCATTTATTTGCATATCTGTGAAAAATTATTTTTGAAACACTGATGGTAAAAACTGACTCTGACCAAACACTGATGAAAGACCAATTTTTTGCATATGTAAAAAATCACTGACAACTCAATGAGGCCTTAGATTGATATAGTAATAATACGGGGTAGGGTACCTTATTTAAGTGACAGATTAGCTTTAATAAATGTACCCCACTGTGTGAATGGGAATTTAATTAACGTTCATTTGGCTGCTGTGGTAAAAAAAAAACAAAATGACAAAAACACCAACAAAACCAACTGTGTAGATCCGGCCTTTCTCAGCAGCTGGAGACGATGATCACGGGGAGTTGAGCAATTGACGTTCATAGTCAGCTGTGAATCATTACAGGACTAATAAAATCTCCACACGATAAGAAAATAATTAAAGGGATTTTGCCTCTTCCAAAATGTATTCTCAAAGCCCCTTTAAAAATAAATTCCTACAATATACCACAAGAATGTTTACACAAGATTGGTGAATTTTTGGAAATCTGTAATATCCATATTTTTCTTTTGGTAGCTTTTTAATTAGTTCCAGTCTAACTTACAATGACAGAGGAAAAACGAATTGACTAGATCTGTGTGGATTATTACAATTACAAGGGGATTAATCCAGGTCTTTAGCTATGAATCGCACATTATAATTATATAATTACTCATTTGCAATATATTATACCACTACCTAGGAAGATATGTACTGTGCTAGGATGCGAAGAGACTCATGCAATGTATATAATATAAAATCAATTTTATTAATGAAAACCATTAAAAATTTATAAAAAAACACCAATACACAGAGAGTGCCTCAAAAAAGGGGGACGTATTGGGAAAAACAAGACAGAATCCAAGGAAAAAATAATTTGGGGGACGAGAATAAAGGTTTGAGGTGAAACGTAAAGAAAGTGCAAGTGCTTGCTGTATATCGAATAATCTCTACCTTAATCCTCAAAAAATAAGCCTAAATGGAGCTAGTCCCAGGGTTAATATGTATCACATATGGCAACACTGAAAATACATAAATGTACAAGTTAATTTTACCTGAATGAATCAGTTAGCTAGCTATGGGATTCCACAGCATGTGTCCCAACCCCAACTTTGTTTCGCCTTGCTTCTTCTAGGGGCGTGTATTAGGATACTGGGCTATTGTCTATTATATATCTCCTTTGCCAGTAAGAGGATGACATGTAATAACTTAGTGTCGTGGGCAGTATCCATGGCGCATAACGCATCTGCGGAGTCCCACTGGTAACAAAAGAGACTCCGCTTTATGCACCCTGGAACACAGGAAGTCAGTAGTGCTCGAAGGTATCGTGTGCACACAACCAGAGGCAGCATAGAAAATGGTAATTTGAATGGAAATGATGGAATTTCTCGGCATAAGTGAGGTGAAAGTGGTGTGATAAGGGGACTTTTAAAATGAACCAATGATATCTAATACTACGGAGGTTGAAAAAGCTGGGGATAAATTATAATAGGATACTAATGTACATATAATAAGATGATAAAATGAAAGAAAAGCAATAAATGAATGATCATAAACCAACAGCGAATAAAATAAAGTATAATTAACATAATATAGAATTAATGAATAGACGATAAGTGGAGGACTAATTTATGTGCAAAGTGACTAGGAGTGCAGTGAAAAGAAATTTCTTAAAATATGCATATAATTGCATATAAAAAAAATATAAACTATTATATATGGATAGAAGAAGTGAAAACAAGAATGGGTCCATAACGAAAAAATAAAAATAAAATAAAAAAGACATGACATTCACTATAAGAAAATGCAAATAAGTGGAACAGGATATAAACAAAGCAACCATAAAAGTGTGAGTGTGTGCATATAGGTTAATAAGGTGAACTTAATAAATACATTTAAAGTGAAGGTGCTGCATCTTATCAAACGTTATGATGAGAGTATTGTTGTTAATGAGTAATCTGCCTATCAATAGTCAATCTCCCTCCTCTCTTCTCCACCATCTACTGTCTTTCTCATCCCCTCCTATTCCTCCTCCTCTTCCTCACCTCTCTCCCCTCTTCGCTTTACCCATGAGAAGAATATGGAGAGGGGAACATATGTATATATACCAAATTAAAAAGCTGAAATTAATGAAATAATTAAAGTGCTAGTGCTTAATAATAAAAAAATAATAAAGCATATATGAATAATGAAAAGGATAATGAATAATTAGTAATTAAAAATATGAATGTAATGTGTCTGTGCTATAGTGAATAGTGCAATCAAATAAGGTAAATAAATGGGTTAAAACTCAACGACTGGGAAATGGGAGAGATGTTAAGAGAAAGGTATGTAGCAATGTACAGTAAAAGATAGCCATATTGTTGATTAATAGATATTGGTAATGCCATAAGAGCAATGATGCTGAAGAGGTAAAGTCCAGACAAACAGTTTAGGCTGCGTTGCACATTTTTTGTGTACTTTTTCCTTGCAGATTTTCTAGATAAACCTGAAGCAATCCTGAAGCAAATTTAATGAGAAACCTGAAGTATCATGCACACATTGCTTATTTTTGGCTTGCAGATTTGGTGCAGAAAATTGCCTGTTCATTTTCCCATGCTGCAGAGTTCACCGCGGGTCAGCCTGTGAGTGAGCGGAGCATCAGTGACGTCAGCGCTAGTCACTGAGTCTGTGATGCTGCCGCCGGCAGCTTCTCATTCATTCATTCAGTGGTTTACAGCCGGGGCGGTCGTATTAGCACCGCTCCCGGTTGTAAACTGTTTAACCCCTTGATGTGGATTACGGCGTGGGACTTGACTGTACTGCGGACAGGTATGGGTATATTGTTGCTTTTTTATTTTGCATTTTTCCAGGAGAACGAGGGCTTCGACTGAATTGGGAGTTTAATAAAGATGGAAAACCTGTGTGTTTTATTATTTCATTAAAAAACTTTATTCATAATGTGTGTGTTTTTTAACCCTTTCAAACTGTAAGATTAATAA